>CALNXI010000295.1:66236-221236 GCA_942486025.1 Porites evermanni
AATAATTCATCATTACTTTAATCCTTAAGTATAAACAAAAGATAATCTAACTAGTTCTCGATAAGAGAAAATTCTAATTTTTTTATTTAGTTAATTCTTTAGGTATTTGATTGTTTTAACATAATACTTTCCCTCCCCCCCCCCCCCCCCTCACCCTGCTCCACCTCTCTGGAAATTCCAGTCAAGCTTCATACATTTATTTTAATAAATTTTGGGGCCTTTGAGAACCCCCCACCCCCAAGGAATTTCCAGTCCCTTCTGTGGGGAGAATATGTATATTTCCTGGAACTACACATTAACCTTTAAGCAATAAGAGTGACTAACATCAATTATTATCATTTGATGCAAATTTTTCTTCCTTTTCATTGGCAAGAGCCCATCACATGACCTGCAAATAACTGCCCACATGAATTATAATGGTCTGGTCATGCCCATTGTTGTCCAATTGTGTTTTACTGCAAATAATATCCTACTCATGAATGTGTAAATGAAACGTACCATGCTTTTCTCCTTCTTGCGATCGCTCTAGCGTGAAAATGGAAGATCGCTTCCAATCCATGAGTTTACTTGGTGATTGAATGATAAAATAGTTATTGAACTCGGTCATCGCAAAATATTGTGATTCGTGAGTGTCTCGCCACTGACAACTCACGATATTTTGCTCAGTCTTAACCAATAATTGTTGATTATTTTCTCATAACAATATCAATGCATAATTAAGAGACAAGGCTGTAAGAATTGATGAAAAGATCTTTTTAAAATTACTTAGTTCTCTTAACTAATTCTTAAGAAAATGCATGGGGACCAATCTGATCCAGTATGTAGATAACTGGGACTTAAAGGTTTAAGAAATATAAAGCTTAACTGTTTTCTTTTTTGATAGTACAAACAATATTCAATCCTGCCCCGGCTTCATCATGGCTAGATTATTATTATTACAGACTAAGTGATGTATTTTGTGCCAATGAAAGTGAGGTAAGATTTAGTCATTAATCCTTGTGAACTTGAACCATCCTGCTTCCCACACAATATTGTTGTGGTTTTATTCAGCACTTAGAAAAACACAATAATCATTATAAAATATTTTTCTTTGGCAGAAGTTTAATCAAGAAGTTTCACAGGGAGGGGTCACAAGTTGTCTCTGACAGGGAGGGGTCCTGGAGAAGAAACTTTTTCTTCTTTTTGTCAGAGAAGTTAATAGAGAGATTAAGCAATGACGACGGCAACAGCCACGAGAACGACAAAAAAGCAATAGGCCGTTTAGATTGGCAACACAAAAACTTTGCACATGCATCATGCCTGTTTGTACCTTTCTCCGCCGTCATTGCACGATTACAATGTGAAACTGTCTAATGTCACGTTTTGTTCAGGATGGGAAAACAAGACAACAACTTTCTTTTTCTTTTCCTGAACTGTGATACAGTCCTTTAGAATTCAAAACATTTGCCAACATTTGATGAATTGAATGAGATTGAATAAGCACAATTAAGTTAGAGGCAGTGCAAATTCACTTTTGAAGTGACGATTTTGTAGCTGTTGCCGTTGTTGTTGCTTAAACTCTCTATTGTTCTCGCAGAAGTTCTAAATTAGGAAGCAAAAATTGTCAAGAGGAATTAGTGGGAGCATTTGCTTCCTTCCAGGTACTCCAGTCTTCTCTCTCCTCAAAACCCAACATTTCCAAATTCCAATTTGATCTAGAACAGTAGACAAAGAACTAAGTTGTGGATTTATTGCCACCTGACCAAATTGTTATTTATTTATAATTTTATCTATTTTTCTTATGTTTATTTATTAACTCTTGATTTTGTTGACTAGGCCCTGTGTTGTGACCATTCTATCCAAACCTCTACAGGAGTAACTTATGACTCTAAAACAGAGATTTACTCACTTTGACTAGTCACCATACCTAAGTGGGTGCAGTGTGATATATACCATCTGATGTTTCCTCTGTTATATAGTTGCAAGCATGGCACATTGTCTAATTAACAATTATTCCTCGAGCCCAAATGGGCTCTGAGTCGATAGCCCATTCGGCCTTTGGCCTCATGGGCTATTGATTCAGAGGCCATGAGGGCTCGAGAAATAAGTGTTTTAGTAAAATCCAACTAGTTGGTCAAAAATATCAAGAATAAAAAACTTTTAGCCAGTTAAAACTAGACTTAAATCCTTTTTGCCGCCAAAAAGCCCAAGCTTTTCGCTACTAGTTGGCTGTAACATATAGCCTAGTAGTAGCTCAACCAATCAGAATGCAGCATTGTTAATAGTCCACTTGTTGGATTTTACTAAATTAAATTATGGCTGATGGCATTGTTCCTTTCCTATTCAGGCTGAGCTATTAACAGGTTTGCCCGTGAAAACAATAGATGATGCGGAGAAGGCCGTTATCATGTTATTAGATAGAGGAGCAGGACGGGTGGTAGTTACCTTGGGCAAGAGAGGCTCTGTTATAGGGACGCAAGAAAACCCCATACCAAAACACATACCTATCACACCTGCTGATCCTGTTGATACCACAGTAAGTTTGATAATATCATATTTTTGACCTGGAGGGTACTCCTTAAAATTTAATAAGGCCTACACAGGGTGGCTCCGCTTTTTTAGGCTTCACAATATACTTTCCCATCCCTCATCTGTAATTTTGGTCTGTAAATAAGCGCAAACAGCTAACAGATGCATTTTATGGCTGTGAAAAAGTGGTAAAACATTCTGGTTTTGTGATTTAATCGTAATTAAAAGACTGTGCGTTTAAAAGGGATGCAAAGTTGTAAACTATGTATGTGAAAGGAGTAACATTTGTCAATAGAAGGTATATGAAGGAGGTACCTTTTTGTTAAAAAAAAAGGTATACAAAAGGGTAAATGGTTGAACCTCAGGGCAGAGCCTTCCTGTACAAAACTTTGTTGAGTAACCCCCCAGGACTTTTGAGATTTAACTGAGGAAGACTGTAATAAACAGACCCCATTTTATTTTCTTGTGCTAATGTGCTTATTTTGCCATCAAGCTGAATTGTGGAGCAACCATGGATTATGAAGCAAGTGATCCTGAGATGCCACAACTACTTTCAACCCCTCCCCTCTTGTCCCCTTCCTGGTTGGCTCTCATGAAAATCAACATTCAATTTAAGATACTTCATTTTTTATTTTTTTTATCTGCAATAAAATCACATATTAATAGGCTTTAATGATCAAGCTTCTATAAACAGAACTAGTTGCAATGTGGCCTTATGCCATTGAGACAGTCATGAAAACTGCCACATTCTTTGCCTTTGTGACATATGAAGCTGAATATGCAAGGATTTGGGGTGGAAATTTTCCTGAGCTAAATATTATGAATAACTCTTTCCCTCTTCTAGGGTGCTGGAGATGCATTTATTGGGGCAATGGCATTTTACATGGCTAAACACTCAACACTTCCTTTTGAAGAAATTGTGCGTAGATCTGGAGAAATTGCCAGAGCGACTGTCTTAGCTCCAGGAACTCAGATTAGCTACCCCACGAGAAAAGAATTGTCACCTTCTCTCTTTAATGATTATGTTCCATCAAGGGGAAGATTCTCACCAGTGTGAATGTGAATCCACTTTAAAAATCCAGAAAGGAGAGGAATTTAAAATTATTTTTGATTGCTTATTCTTCTTGGCCCACTCAAAGATGAGCAGTTCTCAGAGTATATTGAAATTATTTTTTTAAAGGAGAGGAAACAAAAGAGCATTACAATGACGCTGGTTTGTTGATCTTTTGCTCCGGCTGAAAAGTAGGCCATGTTCACACCATCCTTGCATAGCTTTCGCGCTAGCGTGAAAATCAGACTGGAGAGGGCTTCTGTTTACACTTGAGAAGGGTGATTTACGTGTGATTTCTGTAACAGAGCAAAACTGCCCGGTGCCAATTTCGAAAGTAAAGTGTCACATATTGGATAGGTTCTGTGCCACACTCTTGTGCAGTGTGAACAGTTAGTCGTCCGTTGTGGAAGTGGATAAGTAGGAGTGGGGACTGGGAACCATCGAGACGGAAGTAAATATTCAGGAGTGGGGACTGGGGTTTAGTTGACCAAACCTTCTCAGCCAACTGCTGTTCATACTATACTGTTTGGATAGTTTTTTGTGCCGGCACTAAAAGCTATTCAGCATAGTATTGACAAACAGGTATCCAAACAATTGAGAGGTGGTTGAAATCTTTGCTTAGAATTTCATGTGCACAAGTTTCTTAATGTTTGGGTGCTGTGATGATTTTAGTTCCAGAACTGATGTATATTAAGATTTAGTGTAAATAAAAAAAATTTTTGTCACAGATTTGTAACTTCTGAAAATGCAGGTTGCATAAAATGTGCCTTTCTTTTTGCCTGGCTTACCTGTTTATCCCTCTAAACCTAACACCAAAATTTAAACTCTTGTCTTTTTGTTGCCCCTATGCATTTCCTAAAGAGGTGGCGGGGGAAAGTTGGATAAGTGTAAGTGAAATTCATCTTGTTTGATCATGTCCTTAATTCTTGCAAGGACTCTGCTTAATAAATTTTACAAGGAGAAATTTGATGCTGATTAAAAGTGATCAGAAACTAATTTCTCCATGTGATATCTCTTTTAATTGTCAAACATTATGTAATGAGAATATGAGAAATGATGCCACAGATAAAAGGTCTTAATATAAGGAAAGGTTTTATTGGTATCTTGGTTTGTGTATGATGGGGTATATTTATCGTTTTAATCTCATAGTAGTCACTTTGTTATTGTCGTTGACCTTCTGGTTACTTACTGCTGATATACATCATGCAATGGTATCTATAATATAATGGGTGGGTGGGACCATGCATCAGTCACTAACAACAACTACAACTAATAGTCCCACACATAGCCTGTTCCAGGCATTCAGATTGTGGAGTGCAGCAGAAAGTCACTTTCTTTTATTACTTAATTGATTTGTTATTTACCGAGATCGGCTTATAGTCGAATAAATACGGTAGTTCGTTATTTAACGCATTACATTTTCTTTGGGTTGTTTTCCTACTCATATACCTTGTCGGTAACTGTGCTCACATTGTGGGTGGCTTCTCCTAAAATGTTATAGAATTTAATATAGCCAAAACCAATTGCAGAATTGCACACATTTTAGGCATCCTACTGACGAACAGTTCTGACTTTTAGATTTTTTTAGACTTTTAGATATTTCGAGGAACAACAATTTGCCATCTGTCCTCTTTAAATTGGGAAAAAATAAGGAGGAAGAGGGGGAAAAGGAGAGAGGAGGGAGCTTTGCTCTCATTCCCTACCTCATCCCATTGCTGTTTTTCCTTCTCATATCTCTTTTCACCATCTCCACAATCTGAACGCCTAGAACACTGGCTATCCCACACAGCAAATGGACACCATGGCATGATGAGGACCTGCAGTAAGGCATCAAAATGCTGTGATCATGAACAAAGTGAATATTATGGGACATAGAAGAAACAATCCCTATACAGGCAAACCTCTGTTAAGTGGACACCATCGGGACCTTCCCAAGTGTCTGCTTAATAGAGGTTGTAAAAATTGCACAACGTTTGTAAACGATCAACATTCAACGGTTACCCTGTACTGTGATAAAGTTGCATGTTGTTAAACAAGCTATCCAGTTGATATCCAGGGTTCAAGTTCATTACCTTTCATGACCAACTTTAATTTGTTTGTAAATAAAAAAACATTAACTGACTTCAGTCTGTATTTCAAGGATGTAATCCAATACTACTATTGTCAATTCAGTCCCGTGTCCACCAAAATTAATAGAGGTTTTTAACAATAGAAATTTGCCAAATACACCTTATTTTTGTGTCCACGCCTGCTTAATATAGGTGTCTGCTGAGCAGGGGTTCATTATAGAGGGAAATTTAAGACGTTAATTTCGGGACCCAGCTTAGCGCCCGGTTAGTAGAGGGTGTCCGCTTAATTGGGGGTCCGCTTAATAGAGGTTTCACTGTATATAGTTTGTTTGTCAGTACAATAGGAAATGTATGAAAAACAGTGTCAAGATTGTAGGTTGCAATTTGAGGAGGTTAAGTGAGGCAAGGGATAGCTAAGAACATCGCTGCTTAGTTCAAAAATTATTTTTTCAAAAAGATGGAATGTTTAATGAAAATTGAATAATTTATGCTTTGCTCAAGACAAAAAACCTCTAGTTAGGGCATATGCCTTTAAATCGCATAATGGTTTGAAAAAAACACTTTGTATGCTTAGTAAAAATGGGGCAGGTTTCAGCAAATTTACAAAATATACTGTTAAGTATATCGCTTCATTTTAAGAAAACTCAGTTTATTCAGAGAAAAATATATAGATCTTAGAATGTGACTGAATTCTGCCAGATAAGGTCTTCAAATTATTCAGATGGTTGCTTTTCATGAAACAAAAACAAAATCTCTATGTAAAATGTAACAGTAATTTAAGCTATGGAAGTGGTACTTTCATTTTATAATAATGAAAAGCCTGTGTCACAGACAGTCTAAATCACCAACAGACTATATCCAGTTTTCTAACAAGTCTGGCTGCAACTTAGGCTAATACTGAACAGAGCGCAAGGAAATGTTATGTTTTTAATTAAGTCTTAAAAATTTATTTTCCTCTAAAATGGCTGTCAACTTTTGAATTCATTAGGACTGTTGAATTAAAGCAAAGGCAACAGTTCACAGGGTTAGCCTTGTCCTTAGTTAGTTACTGATAAAAAGATGAACTGTTTGTAACAAGTTGTGTGTGTTTCAAGTTTGGTCTGCTCATTGAAAAAGTTTTAAATCACTGTTCTTGACAGCTAAATACATTTCCTGTACAGTTGCTTGGGGTCAACTTCCACTGTTAAACCTAGTGACATTTCTTTGGGGCCTCATGTTTCAAAAAAATATGGAATAAACAAAAATGAGAATAAATATCTTATCTTCCAGCTTGTCAAAGGGACTACTTGACTATTATTTTCTTACAATGGCAAACAAGGAAAAAATGCCAGTGGCAATTTAAGCAGGAGAAAATAGGACAAAGCCTAGCTAATTTTCACTTCTTATCATTCCCTTGCTGTATTTCTTGTCCTGATTCACTGACACAAAAGGTGCAATTTAATAACAGTCAGGATTTTTAGTCAATGTATTTTTGTCCTTTCCTTGGGATTCGATGCTGCCATCAATTTACACAATGTAATTTTCCTCCTGAATCCATTGTGAAATGCTTGTTTCCTTATAGTTCATCTTACAAATTAATACTGTCTTGTCTCTTATTGCCACAGAGAATCATTTTCCTTTCTTGACTTTTTGTTCCACAAATAACACATGCTTGTTCACTGAGGAGGAAGAAAATTACAAAGATATTATCATGATTATTGTTTGTGACTGTTTTTATGTATGATATTCACTGTGTAATATTTAATACCTCCACTGAAAAAGCTCTGACTGCAAAACATCCACTGATATAGCTATTTATTTTGCTGAAGAAACTTATACCTGGAGACTCTCACTCTTCACTTGCCAGTCTCATGCTAGCCTGCATGATAGGAGTAAAAAGGGGAAGAGGGAATTCGCAAGGAGTGCACAAGGAGGGGGAAAGGGCATGCACCCTCCTCACACGCCCGAATCCCTCCTTCCTCTTCCCCTTACCCTTTTAACCCTTTAGGTGCCAATAGTGACCAACATCAATTTTCTCCTAACAATATCCATACATTGTCAAGAGACAAAGTTAGGAGAATTAATAAAATGATCACTACAGAGAAAATGCCACAATCTTTTATAAAAATTATCTTAGCTAATTCTTAAAGGAAATGTATGGAGATCAGTTAGGAGAATTTGTATGTGGATGTTGGGCCTTAAAGGGTTAACTCCCGTCATGCAGGCTAGTCTCATGCTGGTGGAGCTAAACAGGGCTCGAAGAAACCTTGAATTCCAGCTTATCCTTTGGGCAAGCAGCTCTCACATTTTGCTTGCTGGGGGCCACTTCTTGCTTGTCTTAGTTATTGATTTAGTTAGAAGATGACTTACTTAGACCCTTGCCCATTGGGCAAGGGAATTAAAAGTTATTTGCCCTGGATGAAAATCTGCTTGTCCCGGACAACCAGAGGGACTTTTTTCGAGCCCTGTAAAACTACGATCTCACACCAGCTCTATAATTGTGGGCAAATTTCTCACAAATGGCAGCCCCAACAGACCCATTTTCCTTAAAACAGAGAGTTAGAAAAAACTTGAACCATTATGAGAACAGAAAAGTCCATATGAATGATCGTAGTTTGTCAAAATATTTGACTGTAAAATGAAATAATTTCAGAGTCATTTTTTTAAGAACTTTGGAACGTCTTTGGAAATCATTGGACCTTTTCGGACATGATAGGGTCCTCTTAGGAAAATCCTGGCACTCTAAGGAAAAAATTTTGTACCTTTGACTTGAAAAAATGTAGGCAGGTGTATAGACACCTGAAAAATAATTTCTTAGGTTAAAAGGGAGAGGTCTCTTTCTTAGGCTTTTAGCTTTAGGTACTCTTATCCTCCACAGTGTTCCTAGCCTGTGAACAAGCTCTCTATTTCAAGGGGCAAATGAAGCGAGCTGCCTGATAATGTGAAAGCGAGTGGCAAGCCCGAGAGTGACTTCCAAGAGGAGAAAATTGCTCTCAGGCTACAGTGTTCCAGACCTGCGCTTACTTATTACTTACCTATAGGATCATATTTCATGAATTCCAGAGGTCTTGTTTTGAGTCTATTTCTCGTCATCATATAATAATAACCTGTACCAGCCATGCTAACAAGTCTTACAATCAGTCTCCTACATAAACAAGGAAGTTAAAATGCACATGTCATGTCATTCAACAAGCTGTTACTTTACTAATTTTGGTATTTTTTTCTTGACATGATATTTAGTTAGTTTTACTAGTATTATGGTCATTGACACTGTTCTCATCATTGTCGTGGTTGTCGTTATCATCATCATCATCATCATCATCATCATCATCATCATCATCATCATTATTGATATTTTTTGTAATAATACATGGTGGTGTACAGCTGCAAATACCACAATTCGCCCTATAAAACAGTTCATCAGTACAGAATACTCTAAGTTGGATTTATTTCCGTAACCTATCCCACACTTTGATAACTGGTTGAAAATTTATTTTGAAATCTGATGAAATCCAAAGGGGATTGATAGCAAAAAATGTGTGTATTCATGCGATCACTTACTTTGCTTTTGCCTTTGCCACTGCAATCAAAATGATACAGATCAGTAATATTACAATGTAAACCTAAAAGCGTGACAGTAAAGGAGATAAATCTCAAAGAAAAAAGCGCTCACTTTTGCTTTTTCTCACGTTCTGTTCGAGAACCAAGATGGCGACCTTTCTTGACGTTATGTAAAATGCACGAAAAGTCTGTCATTTGACATACCGCAAAGGTTAGTGGGATTTGCCGCGAAGGTATTTTCAATATGGCGCCGACTTTGAAGCAGTTTTTGCGAGTTTTTCTCTTTCAAAGAAGAAAATGTGGGTATTAAAACCAGACAAACGGGTGATGCTCTGTGAAAAGAAGCAACCAAATTCATCTTCGTGGAATGATCCGTCCTTTACAGGAAGAAGTGCGATCTCTCCTTAGGTCTGGAGTGGCAATAACTAACTTGACTCAATGCGTGGAAGAACTTGTTTTGAACAGCATTGACGCCGGAGCTTCTAACATCACATTGCGAGTAGATATTCCAAATTTGAAGATCCAAGTCTCGGATAATGGATGTGGTATCACGTTTGGAGATCTGAAACTTGCTGGCGAGAGATATTCGAGCAGTAAATGCCACGTCCTCAAAGACCTTGATCAGTTGACCTTTTACGGATTCAGAGGAGAAGCTTTGGCAAGCTTGCGCGAGATCTGTGATGTGCTGGAAATAGTTACTCGCCACAGATCTTCTTATCAAACTTACTGCAAACTCTTTCGAAACGCACAGGTTTTGGACCTCGCTGAATCCAGATTCCCAAGAACTCAATCTGGAACAACTGTCACGCTTCATAACATTTTTGCTAATCTCCCTGTAAGGCGTAAATCAATCACCGAAGTACTCGACTTTGAACGAGTTAGGCACAGAATTGCTTCTATTGCTCTCGTTCACCCCAAGACCGCATTTCTGTTGATAAACGACTCATCAGGGACAAAATGTCTTCAAACGCATGTTTGCAAGTCATCTGTCTCCACGTTTTCCCAGCTGTTTGGTAACTACAGATCCAAGGGTCTGCAGCAAGTGTGTTTTGAGCACAAGGATTTCAAAGTGTCGGGTTTTATTTCAACTGATACACATCACAGTAAAAGCCTGCAGTTTGTGTTTGTGAACAACCGTCTTGTGCTCAAGACAAAGATTCACAAAGTCATTAATAGCATTCTTGGAAAATCAGAGCTATTAAGAAAACTCACTGCTTCTGAAGTAAGCAGTTCTGAACCAGAGGGCCCTCAGACTAAAGTAACCAGCCCTCAGAATGCGAAGTCCTCTGACAATCATGGTATATTTTTTCTTAATGTAGAGTGTCTGGTCACAGAATATGACATTTGTTTTGAGCCAGCAAAAACTCTGATTGAATTTCAAGACTGGGAAAGTGTTCTTTTTTGTGTTGAGAAATGCATCAAGGACTTCCTGACAAAACACAACTTTAGTTTGGACCCTGAACAAGCAGATTCTAGAGAAAATAATGATAGCCAAGAAGAGGAGTCTTGTACCAGAAGTCTTGAGGCTTTTGAGTACAGAAGGGAGATTGAGACCAGCAATGTAAGGAGGAGTCTACACTCTTCAACTGTGTTTAGGCCAAGAAAGACTGAAATGGGACAAAATGTGGGTAAGGAAGCCCAAACCAACCTTCAAAATGGACCTATAGTCTCACATGAGTCTGATCAAAATCACCAAGACAAGAATTTGAGTGATACAGTGGGATTACATTCTTCGTTATGTGCTTCTATGTGTCCAAGTTGTCCACAGGATGATTTCTCCCACATATTGGAAGGATCTGCATCTTCTGTGGACATGACAACAACTGTTGCCAAATGTTTCTCATCAAATGCAGCTGAATTCAAAAATAAAGCTTGCAATAAGAATCAAAGAGACCAAGTCAATAAGAGTGAATTTGATAATACAGGAAAAGCTAACCATATCAGAACAACAGTATCAAGCAATGTAGTTCATAGTTCTAACCACCCTTGCTCATCACAGTCAATTGGAAGTTATTGTTTTCAGAATTTTCAGAAGACTTTCAATTGTCACTCTGGTATTGACAGTTCCCAGCATTTAGAGAGAAATATGTTGAATGCGACAGAGAGTCACAGTAACAATAGTGTATATAATTCCAGAGAATTTTCTCAAAATAGAAAAGCCTCTGCTTTATATTTATCCTTGGACACGGAGGAGAATTTACAAACTACAAATATTGGAACAGATATTGTTTGTTCTTTTCAGTCGTCCCATGCAAAACCAAGAACCACAGCAACACCCAGTACCACATCAACCAGACAAAGAACTAAAACAATTCCAACATTTACATCTCCACGCCCTATAACATTATCAGAAGTTTACACAAGGAAGACATCGCAGGAAAGTAGTGAAGCTTCTGCAATAAACCTTGGACTTCTATCCAAGAATAGGAAACTCATCTCACTACAAGGTAGCTGCAAGAGAAGGAGCAAGAATAACAGAGATTTAGCAGGACAGTCCACTAACGCTAGCATCCGCAAATGTAATGAACAGAGTCTTAAGCACTGTGACTTACCAAAAACAGTAAATAAAGGTGAAGACTCAAATATATTGGCTTCCAATAGTGATGGCATGTCTGGGACAGCAATGGACCAAGACTTGACCACTAAGATTGGTGTTAATAACAATGATCCTGTTTCCCTGGTGTCCGCGTCAGTTCAAAAGACTTCTGGTCCTGCTTTTTCTGTCCTTTCAGATCAAACAGCTGCTGGTGATTCCATGAACCAGGTTTGTGATCTCAGTTTAGATGGCAAATGTAAGCAGCCTCGGAAAGAAAACAGCAGTGACTCTGTAATACTCTCAGACCATAATGTCAGGAAACGTGACTGTGTCACAGACAGGTGTACAGAGCTTTTGTGTTCTTCAAATGAAAAGAAAGCTGAAGAGAAAGAGGTTTCTGTGGAGCAGTCAAAACAATGCTCAGCTTCATCAAATGCAAAAACCAGCATAGCCACAAGAAACCAAAGTAAGAATCAGGGAAAAGAATCTTATTTGAACAATGAGTGGTATTGTACATTTGATGCATCTCTTGGGAGAAATCTCTTCATTAATACCCGGACAGGACACTCCTCCTTTGTACCTCCCACTGATTTTTATTTTGTGCAAGATGATTGCAGTGAAATGTCTGGAACAGAAGGTCTGGAAGTTGCAAATGACTACAGGCAGCACATTCCACACCCAGTGGCCTCTCACTTGTCATTTTCTTGTACCCCTTGGCTGCCGAGAGAACATCGAAGACAGCAAATGCCTACCTGTGTTGATGAAGACAAGGAGTTTCCTAAAGGTAATTAATTTTTTAGGGAGTTTTTTCGCAACCACTTTTATTATACCATTACTATCACAGCAGGAGTATCTCACTTAGTAGAGACTGCTTGACTTTGTATTCTTCATACAGTAGAACCTCCCATAAGCAACCACCCAAATTGTGTAGTTCCATGTTGTCTCTAAAAGTTGTTGATATACACTGACTGGTGTAGTACAAACAGCAAAAAAAATCGGCAATTAAATGATTAAAGATAAAGATAACAACAATGGAAAACTATAAAACTGTCAGGCCAAAAAATTGTCAGTCACCACTTACGGCTATGTATAAGAGGTTCTCATTCATGAGAGGTTCTTATTACAGGGCTTTGAGTGGGATAATTAAGGTGCTTTGGATAGGTGGTTATGGGAGGTGCTTACACATGGTGGTTTGACACTACTGAACTGGAGTTATATTAGGTTGGGAAAAAGACTAATGTTTTCTGTCTTTTATTATTTTGCATTTACGTTTTTAAAGGGGTGTCTTGAAAACAAAGACTTCTAAGACCCGTAAGACCCCCTAAGATCCCCCACCGAATGACTGTGAACTTTATTGATTAGGGTTAGGAAACTGAGTGACTCAGGTTTTGTTTCGTACTGGACAAACTGACCTGAAAGCTGATCAACGCAGTTTCCTAGGGGTCTTTGTTTTCAAGACACCCCTTTTAAAGGAAAACAAACTGTACAGTCAACTCCCTCTAAGACGGACACCTTTGGGACTGGCAGTAAGTGTCCGTCTTAGAGAGATGTCCATCTTATAGAGAGTCAAATAAAGGGAGTAAAGAAAGGCAGGGGCCAACTTTAGGTGTCCGTTTTAGGGAGGTGTCTGTCTTATAGAGGTGTCCATTAAGAGAGAGTCGACTGTATTTCACAGACATGTCACATGTGGCTGCAATGTACCAGGAGCACCATGATATTCAAGAGAAAGATGATAAGCTCTGTAAGTGGACAGATGCTGATGCACTGGAAGCCTATGAACAGAATCTGTTGAAAATTGGATCAGACAATACCGTAGCAGACATGCTTGAATGTTGGCAGAATCCTGTGTTTCCAGCACCAGCAAGGGTGAGATCAAAAACTGATTGACTATCTTTGTAGAGCCGGTCCTTTTTCTAGACTAGAGACAATGCCGATAATAAATTGGAATTAACGTCCTGGTGTCTTGGGTGGGTGTGACTGAGGGGGAGGATGGTGATAATTATTATAGCATGAAGTTAAATAAAATTTTTAGTTAACACAGTTAAGAACAAGGAGTGCGGGCATGGTCAGCAGTCTGTCGTTTGGCTCAAGCTTGGTCAGCCTTGCTTGCTTAACTTCCTGTGCTCAGTACAACGTCTTCCTGGCGGCCACTCTCTTAGTTTAGCCTTTGGATCATTCTTTTACCCCATCCCTCCCCCCTTTATTCTTGCACTGATAAATCAAGTTGACAGGTGCCTGATTCCATTGGCATGGGGGCTCGTGGCTGGAGGCGCCGGTTTGCCAGCCATGGTGACGTAACTCTGTGTAGGGGCTGGCTGTGCCATAGGTGGAAGCCCCTGGACATCCCAGACACCCACCTCCATTAGCGACACAGTTGTTAACTGGTTGGAATTAAGGGCTGTGGAAAGTGAACCCAGCAACATTCATAGGAAAATAGAAGAAAAATAGAACCAAAAAAATCCCTAGCTGTTTGGTTCCCCACCTACTTGTTGTATTTACCTGGCAACTTGAAATTTTTAATGACAGCACTGAATTATTTTCAAATTGCACTTAGAGGGATGAAATGAAACCAGTTACAGTCAGGCGAGGTCAAGCGTACCCCAATAGACTCCATTTATGAATTGATTGTTTGAAATATGAATTCATTTTTTGTTACTTCAACCAGATCTGCATTCCTGCAGGCATTTTGAGCAGTGAGGTTTGAACGATAATCTCAATGTATTTGGTCACATTGAAAAATCTTTGAATGGATGAAATTATTTTCCAGACATTTACATCAAATTCAAGAAAACTGAGCTGGTAGAAAATTTATAACTGCCTTGTAGGAATGCAGAGATGAAGCTGAAATGTACAGCTACCAACGGATTCAGCTATCGCATTATAAATTCATTAATGGCATCTTGAGGGTTATGCTTGATCTGGGGACTGTAATTTCCTCAAACATTTGTAGATGCTTAAACTTCTTGTACCAACTGATCTGCTTTTGTCTTGTTTGCATTAAGGGCATACTAAAAGCTAACAAACCAGGCAACTGTGCCAGGAACCAGATCTCAGTTCATAATGTGGTCCACCCATATCGCTTTACCAGAGACATGTTGGCAGGCATGAGGGTATTGCAACAGCTAGATGATAAGTTCATCGTAGGCGTTTTGTCGCAAGAAGGTAGGATTCATTAAAAGTTTGATGCTAAGAGAGCCAATAATGCTTCATCAATTATTATAACCAATACGGGAATAAATGTCAAAAAGTATTTAGAGTGGTTGTCTCTTATTCAGTTATTTTCTTAAGGTTTATGCATTTTTAATTGATGCAGTCAAGGGAACAAGGGACCCTTAAGTAGAAGGCAACTCCTTGTTATAGGAAATACATATTCAAGACTACATTTGAACCCCCTTACTCTTAAAAGTGGCCCACAGAATTACCAAATTTCACTTGCTATATTGAACCGCAATGCATTGTAGGGCGATTTCATAGTTAAACTTACCCAAGATGTACAATGAAGCAATTTTAGCAACATTAAACTAACAGGAAAAGGGAAACGAAATAATTGTTTGTCACCAGAACGGTAATTACCATGCTTTTCTTTTCATTGTCAGTTTACTGTCGGTCAATGGTCGGTAAGCTGTTGGTATAGGTGGTTTTCATGTTACGTCATCGCCGCCATGTTGGTGGACGGTAAACAAAAGATCGCTCATTAGCTCGTTTTGTTTGTCCACCAGCATTTGTTCATTTCACCATTGTTATTTGTGTCTCCCGAGACTGCATGAAAACCACCTATACTGTTGGCCAACTGTGGGCCAACAGAAAACCAACAGTCGGCTGACAGACTTCTAGGGGAGCTCTTCACTTTTACCAAACTAAGGTAGAAACAACCTACAAGACCCCATCACCCACTCTGGAAGGGAAAGAGGGACCTGTTTGCAGTAAAGACAGTAGTAATGACAACTGTAAATCACTTATTTAATTTTATTTACTGGTAGGGGTTACTTGGGTCAATTTTTGCTGGGTATGTGCCACTGGCCTCTCAGCACCCCTACCCCATTACAGTCTATTCTGTGGCCAATTATTATAGACCGCATCTTGGTCACTTTTGGGCAAATATGTAATTTTCGCGATCCCAACTTAGTCACTTTCTATTTTCATGAATCGACCCTTTTTTTAAATGGAATGAAGAATACTTTATTTTTCATCTACAATACAAACATTCTGGTACGTTTGCTAACCGTATATGAAGAACTGTCTTACTCCCCAAAATGCGAAAATATACAACCCCATTCAAGTATCTCTATTGAAAATGCACCCCGTTATAGTCAATGCAGTCGTGAAAATGCAACCCCATCCAGCGGCACATCCCCATTAGCCTCTTGTAAGGAAGTACCCCCCCGCGGGCAAATTTCCCCCATTTTTCCTTTATCAACCGTAAACTACATTGTATGTAAAACAGTGTTTAAAAAAATACTCCTGACAAACAAGATGTAAATCTATGGTTTATAGTCCACCTGTGTGATGCATTACAAAGCAAAAGCGATGTAGGCAAGATAATTAATAAGCTGGGAAAGGCTTTCCTGCAAGGCCAGTTGTTGCACAAATGAACAAGTCTTTTTTATCTTAGCAGAGGACGATCGCTTGCTGGTTTTAGTAGATCAACATGCTGCTCACGAGCGTGTTCGACTAGAACATCTACAGTCAGGTAAGTCTGAAAGTCTTTTGTGTTTTAATTGTTTCTTTCCTTTTTCATACTGGTTACTATTGATCGATTGAGGAAGAAAATAAACTATAGTTTGACATAATGAACAAAAGAATCGGGGGTCCGTTTCAAAAAAGACTGCAGGGTTAAAAAAAGATGCTGTTTCGTGGTCTGGGACAATAAGATTTTTTAACCTTCATTTTTTTTTCTGAGCAAGAAACTTTTTAAGCTCACGTGCAAGTCATGAAATCATTAACTGAGACAGGCAAGCAAAATGAGAGAGCTGCTTCTCCAAAGGAAATGCTAGAAAATAGGTTTTTGTTAATGTACAACACTAAGGACTTAATGACTCAAATAGTAATAGGCCATTTCCGAGTTCCAGAAACTCTCACTTTCAACATGAGGCCAAGTGCAAAACCTTTCTGGTAAAAATGAGTTTTATTTGCATGACAATAAAAAATCATGTTCATATCAATAGTGCAACCTCGTTCCCAGGGAGGGAAGAGAACCTGGGAGCGAGGTTGATCAATAGTGTCACACTTAGCCTCGGTTTGAAACAGAGGCTTGGGGCAAATCGGAAATGGCCTGTTTTTGAATTGACTTGTGACGGATTCCTTTCCACAGAACTGTTTGAAGGTGGCAACAACAGCCAAACTTCAGGTGCAAAACCTTGCATCAAATCCTCACCAGTTTCTCCACCGATGGAGGTTACATTGTTTGGGGAGGAAATAAGACTGTTAAGAACATTTCAGTGCGAAGTGGAGCGAATTGGAATACATTTTGTTATAAGTGAGTCATCTGAGGACTCTGAAGAGACATTGGTGTTTGTTCATCGCGTTCCTTCTGTGTTAGTTGAACGAGAAGTGTCCGAGGTTAAACGTGGACGGCCCTCTGTCGCTGTCAGCAAAGTGAAGGTAATCGCGTTCATAAGAACACATCCTAATCTGGTCCTGTGACACTAAGGCAGAAATTTTCGAGCTATTACAGGCGACTGCAAATTAGCCGCCCCTATTAATTTTATCAGGGGCACCTCGGCCGGGAAAGTGGACTTCTTTCGACTCGATTTCGTTTCCGTAATTTTTCCGTAAGTGACGAACGCGGATATGATCAATGATTACCTCTAGTAATAATTTATAGGGCTGTGACAAGGCTGTAGTTAGATATTGCCAATTACACGTCTTTATACGCTAAGGAATAGGGTTCCTACAGAGTCTTGAATTCTTGCTTCAAATTTGCCCAGCAATTTTTCAGACCTGGAAAAGGTCTTGAAAAATGGTAAAAAGTCTTGATTTTTTTTCAAAGCCATCACAAGTGCTTTATAAGTGAATGTTTTTTTCGTTTTGGTCAAATCTTATTCAATCTTGCCCGTACGTTTGCAGTGCATCGTGAAAATAGCTTTTTTCTGCGTTTTTAAGGTCTCTATTGATCACTTATTTAATTGTTTATTTGTTTGTTTCCTTTTTTCATCAATGTGGCAGCAACGCCGAACTAGAAAACTGAGTGAATCAGGTTCCATTTAAGGTCATCATACTGGACAAACTGACCTAAAACTTGCTTAACTTAATTTCCTAACCCTAATCACTAAATTTTAGAAATATTCGTCATTCCCCTGACATGAATTTGTCACTCAAATGTTTTAATTTTCTTAATTTCCTTCATAATTAACATGTAAGTGCTACTATCTAATTGTTTTGCTCTTTTATTTCTCCTTTTATCCAGGGGCTAATCAGAGAACATCTTAAAGTAAGTTGTTACTATGTAACAGGTAATATTTTTCTTATTTTACTCCCTATTTGATTCCATACCTTGTACTTAGAACAGGTCCACCTGTATTTAACTTCCTGTCATTTATCTTTCTTTCTTTCCTTAAATTTATTTATAGCATCTATCAGTGACTTGTGGAGTGCCAGCACCGATTCCTAATGTCATCTCTGAAGTTATCAGCTCCCAGGCCTGTCATGGTATGAACACTTTATGGAGTTAATATATTCCTATCTAGACAAGAAAAAAGGTTTAACCGGTCCGGATCTGTTGTTCATACGCAACATTTACATTCCCCAAAGGTCTTGTTCCTCCAGCCCCCCACCCCACACAAGAATTTTCACAAGCATCATCCTTTTTTCAGGTGTCCAGCTGGCAACCCAAAAACAGCGTTTTCGAAATTATTCATTTTGAAAAGGGTTTTTTAAAAAATTGACATTTTTGGGTCCATTTAAACGGATATTTAGTTGCTCAGTACTAGTAATAACCAAAGGTTAGGGAGTGCGGAGGACAACGAACGAAGGTCCAAACGCTTTTGCTCCAACGCTGTGCTTTCCGTAAGTTTCACGTGATAGATGGTCACATTGCGTTTTGTGCACTCCATTCATTCTTAGTGGAAGTCTTAACGAATGCCGGCTACATACATGCGACGCATGCGTAATAACAACCTGCAGATTAGGATTGCGGGCTCTTCTTATCACCTGCAAATAAACACCCACAACGTTTGCTTCTTTTCCGTTTGCTTGTGTTTAGGAGCAGTAAAGTTTGGAGAGCCTCTTGGTGTCAGTGAGTGTCAGGAGCTGATTGATCGCCTGTCCAAGTGTCAGTTACCTTTTCAGTGTGCTCATGGCAGGTGGGTGGAGCGGTTACAGGAAGGCTCTAACCCCGTGGGTGGGTGGGAGGCGGGGGTAGCTCTGGTAAGCACCTATTTGAAAGATTGTTTGTGATTCGCTGGGGAAACATTGTGACATAACAATGCCCCTATCCCTGAAAACAATACTATACAATACAATACAATAACTTTATTTAAAGAGGGAAGCGCAATAACCTGTGACAGTTTTCTAACCTACGGCCCTCCAAAATAATGGAAGTGCAGACTAAACGGGAGCAATGAAATAAGAGGTTCAGAACGGTGCAGCTCAACCGGAAAATTAGAATTAAACCCCTAAAGGAGACCAGTCTGGGCGTGACCCACGCTTTGTTTCACCCATAAAGGAGATCTTAATCCAAAACAGTATGACGGCGTTTGTTATTTTTGGTTAATTAATTTTTAGTTAATTTCTTTGCGCAAAACCCAAAGTGATATCGTTGCATGTTTGGGTACAAAAATTGGCTTTGCGCCCTGAAAATCCAAACTGAGAACACAATTTCGCAATTTCTACCCCTAAGCGACACGATCGGCATCTCCGTCATTTTAACGAGGGAGTTCTCCCCACCCACCTCCCGCCCCGAGGCTGTTTAAACGTGTAAGTCTCGTGTCGTGCATAAAGTCCTAAAGCCGTAAGCCCATATGACGGAAGGTGCTAAGGGGCACTTTTGATTCAGTGCAGATATAAAATGAAAGTCAGTGCCTTTCTTTTTCGCGAGTTGCAGTTCAGCCTGCTTGGCCATCGCCTTCTCGCGCGCCTATTAAATTTTCTCTTTTGGCAAGTTGAAGGTAGGCTTTCTATCTGGAGGTATAGAATAGAGGTCCTTATTTAAGCGCCTCGTAATGGGCATCACCAATTAGCACCAAAAGTCGCAAACATGGAACTTTATTATCGTTTCTCTAGCAGATATAAGTGCTTCGTTACTTTTACGAATGGTTGCAACAGGTTTAGCGTGAACTTTTAATTTAATATTATCATACTTGTACTCACTATCTGGTTTTGCATTAACTAGTTTGTTTTCCTGCTTAGGCCATCTGTTATTCCTTTGGCGGATCTCAGGTTCTTAGGGCAAAAAATGACATCTCAGGTGAGGAAGTGATGGAGTTGCATTTTTTTGAAACATCATTGGATTTTAACACTAACGTGCAGCGTGCCTAAACACTCCACTTGGCATCCCCCGGCCTCGTCCCCAGGGCTGTTCCCTTAAAAAAAATTGGGAGGGGCCTTTTTTTTTTAGGGAAAAGCCCTGGGGATGAGGTTGAGCATCCCCACCATTCAACACTTTAGAAAAGAGAGGGAAACTGGGACGAGTTAGCTTTCGCAAAGAGTTCTGGGACTATTTCTAGAACTGGCCAATAGCTGACCGGCGTGTCCCCAGTAACGCTCCCAGAAACAATTGCGGGACGCATTTCGGCTCCAGTCCCCTTCTCGTTTCTAAGTTGGCCAATCGCCTTTTTCAAAGGGATATTTGGCCAAATTTTTCTTGTCATCTTAGTGATATTTTTCTCTTATTAATTGACTTACAGCGAGAGGCTTCTCGACCAAAGATAGCAAGGCTACGTTCCAAAGTTGCCCAAGGACACTGAAGATTTTCCACTACAAGACATCAGGTCTTTATCTTGTCACTTTTGCTACAAGTTTGCAATCGCATGTCAAGTGAATAAACTAACAAGATGCTAATTCTCATAGAGACACTTGAGCTGTTGACGATTTTGTTTTAATGTCAAAAGCTTATTTTCATTTGAAACAGTACCTGCTGGAACAGTGTATTTTAATGGGTTGGAAGATTATTAAAAATGTCTTTTGTATAATTTTTTTTTTTTTCGTGCCAGCTTTTGCAAATCCAACACGACAGGAGTTGGTCTAGCAACTTTGCCTAACTTAGGATTTGTTCACACTAAACCGGAAAACTCTTGCGCCGACACGAAAACATTACCGCTTAGGCCTTCCTTACACACATAAGAACGGTGATTTCGGCGCGATTTCTGTAACGGAGCGAAGCTTCGCCGAGCCGATCTCTAAAGTGGAGTGTTTGATATCGGATAGGTTCTGTGCCACACTTTGTGCTACGTAGGAGCAGGGACTGGTATCTACCGAGAAGGAAGTGAATATTCAGGAGTGAGGACTGGGATTTAGTTTACCAGATCCTCTCGGCCAACCGCTCCGGCTCGATTATCGATGTGTGTAAACGACTCGTTCCATTTCTGTGTCGTTGCTGTTTATGCTATACTTGTCTGAACATATAGCTTTACTTAGTCCACCGATTTGTCGGTCATTAGTTTTGACAGTCTGGCTTTCTATTGCTTAGTCTCAATTCAGTTCTAATCTTATCAGCCAAAGATTAGGTAATTCTTGAAGCCAGGGAGACGGGTTTACGAAAACCTATTCATCAGTTACTGAGTTGGTTAGAACGCCATTTATATTTGTCCATCAATCCTTAGCAATTATCCGTAAGTATTTCACTTCCTGAGTGGGATGGACCTCTCTGAATTCAATAAAAGGGCACAAATAGTTAAAAATACTTTTATTGCGACATTTTTTTCGTTTACAGTAAGGTAGGAGTAAACTGAGCTCACTTTACTGTACCAAGATATATCCCATGGCTTTTATGTTTCTCGCTCCATTATCCGATGTATGTCCTTTAACAGCGTTGTTCCCACATGTGTTGGAATCGTCAGTGTGTCCTCCCGTTCCAAACCCAATTCTGGAATCACAGTTACCACAGTCTCGTTCGTTATTTCCAAGGATACCGATTCTTGCCTTAGCATGGATGGATCTGGTGCTCGCCGCATTGAACCCCTCCTTGTTGCAATTGGTTTGCAGGGAAGCCTGAGAACCAATCAGCTTCTTCCACGTGTTACGACCCAGTGACGTGGCGCGATACTTCCCGTCTGCGATCAGTGAATGCAGAGAAGCGGCATTCTTGTTGATAACAATGAACTTGATCTGCTGGCCGATCTTCATACCCAGGCAGATCTTGGAGAAGGATGTGTTCCAGTAGGTTGGCAGTTTAGTCTCTTGATCGTCAAACCCGGTCTTACCTCCTGGAAGGTTATAGGGATTCTTGTTACTCCAAAACCCAGAGTTGTAATGGAAAGTTTTCTGAAATACAAACAAGAACCCATTAGCTTTACACTATATACATAACTTCCGCATGCCAGGACAATCGTTTACCTTTGCGCCATTAATCTTCATGGCCAGCGTCCACCCTCCATCTCCGCATCCAAAGTTGCCCATGTGACAGTAAACAGGAATCTTTTGCGAACCAAACTTCAGCGTGTACACTTGGCTTTTTGTGGATCTATGAAATTGAACATAATGAACGTCAGATTTACTTCATCTAGGATTTTGTATTTCTCGACAACTCCTGTTCTACATTGACGGTGTCAAACTTTCGAAGAAAAACATTAAAAAGCTGGTTTTAAAATAGAAAAGGACAGTGTCTGTTGGCGATGATTGCCTTTTTGTCAGTATTTATTTGAACCTAGTTTAGTGTCCCTAGCTTTCACGAGTCTCCTGTAGGTCAGTGGTAGAGCATCTGGACTAGTGACAAGAAAGAATTAAGATCATAGGTTCGACTTCTGTTGGGAGTACTCGGATTTTTCCTTCCGTGCCTGTGTCACTGACTGAAAAATCACCTTTCTCATGACATTACCTGTTTCTCGGAACTCACCTATGTTTCTCATACTGTTCCTGGCACGGGGAAGCGGGAACGGCTGTAAGAAGGTCAAAAATTCTGCTGTTAATTAATAACTACTTCGTACGGGCTTTCTGGCTAAATAAAATGCAAAACGCGGGACCATAAGATAGCTTCGTGGAAAGAGCGAGATTTTATTATAATTCACTCCCGGGTGAAGTTTTCTTTTGGTTAGAAGCACTGCTTGTGGCTTAACAACCCTCACTGAGCTTTAAAAGTCGTTCACGTCTGCAACAATGTACCTGGTTTTTGTGCTATCCCTGGTTTGTTCAACACAGCAATGAGACTTTCCAGCTTCGCTTGTAACATTTTCATGGCGTCGTTCGAGCTTGAATCCTGTAGAATGTTACACATCAGGTTGCATATCATCATCTTGTCGTACGGCTTGGGACAGAATGGAGAAGCTCCATCGCCTTTGACGGTCATTACGAAAAAGATAGCAAGAAAGTAAGCTTGAAAAAGCAGACGCATTTTGAGAACTTGAGCTAAAGCTATCTTTTCAACAAGTAAATAAAGGTTCTGTGACTGACCAGGTCTTGTGACTAGCCCAGGGTTTTACATCTGTGTTCCAGCGAAGTAAAAACAGATGTGTTTGATATTTGGGAATATTTTCTTGCTTACGGCCTTGTCCAATCATCTTACTCCAGGTCTGTTTTTGCCTTTACTCGCCCCAGTACCTCCCTGTCTCACAAGCGACTTGTTCACTCAAATTTTACTTGTTGTAACTTTTTCTCGTTTGAAGAGATCGTTGTTAAAAACAACGATATTCAGGAAAAGCTAGGAAGGAAAAGACAAGGTCGGTCTCTTTCGACCCGAATGAAGTCAACAAGTGCCAGAATGAAAACTAAACTGATATCTGTAACTTGGATGAGATTCGTCACTTGAGTTCAGCTTCTGAAGTGTTTATTATAATCTCCTCATCCAGCCTCTGTTTTTGGCGACTCGCGTTTTCCATCAAATCGTGGGTTTTAGGGTTAGGGTTAGCTCGAACAACCACGACCACGACGAAGGAAAGGAGAAAATAAAAAGGAAATAGCTTTAAAAAGCAAACCAAACAAAAATTCTGAACGTTTCACACTTTGTGGCAGATTCCTTTGTCATCATCGCATCACTCACGGTTGCCAAACTTGATCGGAATTTCAATGCGATAGTCGCTATAATTTCTAAGATTTTCGTTTCATCACTGATTAACGATCGTCGCGACTTCGATTTCGTCGGAAATAATCATAGAGGCTCACCATCGTATGGCCGTGTGGCGAGATACGCTCAAGAACAAACTTAGGTAAAAGAAAAAAAATACAACGACCGAATTAAACATTGCGTGAATGGCTGTAATCGATTCTCCGGCAGACGATTTACAATAATCGATCAACTTAAAAACATATGAGGCAGAAAAGACAAATGATGATCACTAGCGACTCAATCCGTCATTTTACCTTAGCTTGTAAACATATACCTTCTTGTAAAAATTTGTAATAGTTATTCTCCCTGCGCTAAATCGAATCATTCCGATATTGGGCATTCTGATTTTACTTAAAAACCTGAAAAACTGATCCTGGCTAAAAAGGTGAAATTGAAGAACAAATCGATATTTAGGCGATTTTCATCACGATTTATATAAATGATTTGAAATTACGAAAATCTCACATAGTATTGTTTAAATTTCAATGCCCATTAATTTGTATCACATTTTATCAATAGTTAAATTCAATTTGAGGCAAAACAAACAAGGATTGGATAGACCAAAAGCAATTTTAGCGTGTTGAATCGCCTATGTCATATGTCGTACAAACTTCTCAGTGCAAAAGAACATGATGGGCGCTACATGACTCCCTCTTAAAACACAATTGACCTCTTATTCTTGTCGCTAGTAGCTATGATCTAGGCATTTTCGTGTCAGGCAGAAATGGAAACACACATGATTTCTATTGGGTGAAGCTATGTGGAAACAGATCATTGGACTATATAATGTCAACTGCTGACTAATTATTTTTTTTAAAAAAAATTATTCACAGAAGTAGCTTTCTATATTTTATATTTTTCAACATTGCTTTTTTTAGTTATATTTTTTGGCCATATTTCCCCATAACCCTTACATGTAAGCCAGTTTTCAGCAGAGGTACACCAGAAAATTCATATCGACATTACAATGTTGTATTGTCGATCCGTTGTTCTGTTGACCGTATTAAAAATCTCTGAGATGTGTTCATGTACACACATAAAACACAACAGCACGCTAAAATTCGTTCTCCTTATTGCGACAAACACCTAGTTAATAGTTTATTTAAAATCATTATTCGTCTCTTTAGCTAAATAGTACGTATGAACCGTAACAAGATTTGAAATGCTAATGTTCTTGACATATAATACTTGAACACAAAATTTTTTATAAGAACTACCCACTAGCTTGAAGAATTTTTACGATAATTTCCCGCGAGCGACCGATTTTAAATGGAAAAAGAGAATGCCCCAAGAAACAGAGATAATATTCGTTTTTACGGTAAAAAAAAGGTTATATTTCGTACATGCCAGGGCTTTTCATCCACCCATCAAAGATAAAATTGAAGCGAAATTTTAAAGAAAACAATCGAGAAGTAGAGCCTTAAATACGTGCGCCTTACTTTGCCAAAATGGCATCGACAGATATCATGCCCGAAAATTTTTCTTGCCCTGAATGAAGCTGTTTGAATGAAATGTGGCCATCATTTTCCATGTGCCATTCTCCAAGGGCTCCTCAGATTTTCCAGAGATATTAATTATAAATGTGGCGACTTCGTGTCGCTCCTGAATATATTCACTGCTAACTCGAGGTTCTTCTCGTTTCTAAAATTTCGCTGGTGCCTATACATAACAAAGCATTTGGCACTTCTTACATTTCATCAGCTGTTTCGGTTAAGCGAACTACCACTTGATTCTTGAACATTCTTGCGTGGATTTTACCTTCTAAAGAGTGGATCTCGGTGAATTATTGACCACGATGCCATTCCTCGCTGCAAGAATCAGATGAGGCTGGAGATCTTCATTTGATACAATATTCTGTGGGGCTACGCTTAAATCAAACATGTAAGAGGGCAACCAAGTTATCACTTTGCAGCAATTAGAGCCTTTTTGTATTGTTCTACCCACCCCACCACCCTCAGAGAGGCCTGCCTACTGGTATATCAATACGGTGTTACAATAATCCTGTGCGAGTTCAACTCTCTTCTCGTGTAAACACTCTCTTCTCTTCCAATGAAATAGGCCGCATAGTCACTTGAGTGAATGCCCTCTAACTGTAGGCCGCTTAAGTATTTGTAGTGAACTAGAACTAGCCTGCATACGAGGCCGCTAATGTAACATTGTCCCCAGAGTCTTTTCGTTTTCCAAAGACGAGCATTCCCTGGGACGAGGTCAACGCTCATGTTGAGGAACACAAAAACAAATTGAATCAATGTACGGAACACTTATAATCAAGTGGCTCAGCAAAAAAGAAACGTTTAACGTGAGTTGCCTGCGAAAGAGGCTCTGCATATATTAACTTGAGATAGAGACTAACCCTGGAAAAATGAGACTTCACGCGCCTCGTTATCATCAAAATGCAGTTGTTTTAGTTTTCTCACTTACATTCGAAGGATCATTGCAATAGCCGTTTTGATCTCAGCAAGAGCAAAAGCTTGGCCAATACAGTTTCTCAAAACATAAATGATAGTACCGTGTTGAATTACGAATAGTGATGTGAAAACCGATCTCTTTTTCTCGCACGTCATAAAAGCTGCTGATAATTGAAATAAGAAAATTTGAACATGATGTTGGATAATCTCGAACCCAGATCTTACGGGTGCTTGACCACAGACTCCCCGGCTCCTCTGGAGCGAGGGAGATCTGGGTTACAAGATGATGTTGCTTATGTACTCAAAGTATGGCTGCGGAGTTTATGAACAAGGGCAAGAGCAAATAAAGAGGGTTATGGAGAGTAGACTGGTGTCAGTGAGTGATCGCCCGTCTAAGTGTCAGTTACCTTTTCAATGTGCTCATGGCAGGTGGGTGGGGCTTATAGAAAGGCTCTAACTCCCATGGAGGTTTGGGGAGGGGTAGCTCTGGTATAAAAATGACAAGGATACAGGATACTCGTTGGACAATTAGAATTAAACCGCTAAAGGAGACCAGCGTGGGCGTGACCCACGCTTTGTTTCACCCATAAAATGGATCTTACTCCAACACAGTATGACGGCGTTTGTTATTTTCATTTAACAATTTCTTTACGAAAAACTCAAAGTGATATCTTATAGTGATATATATTGGCTTTCGGTCCTGAAAATTGAAACTGAGAACAAAATCCGTAATTTCCACCTCTAAGCGAGACGACCGGCATCCTTGTCATTTTTATGAGTGCCCATCGCCGCCTCGCGCGCCTAACTTTCCTCTTTTGGCCAGTTGAAGGTTGGCTCTCTCTCTGGAGGTATAGAATAGAGGTCATTATTTAAGCGCCTCGTAACAGACATCACCAATTAGCACCACCTTGGCTTCCACCCAAAGACGCAAACGTGAAACATTATTATCATTTCTCTAACAGGTATAAGGCCCTGGTTGCTTTTATGAATGATTGCAATAGGTTAAGAGCGAACTGTTAATTCAATATTATCATACTTGTACTCAATATCTGTCTTTTCATTAACCAGTTTGTTTTCCTGCTTAGGCCATCTGTTATTCCTTTGGCGGATCTTAGGTTCTTAGGGCAAAAAATGACATCTCAGGTGAGGAAGAGATGGAGTTGGATTTCTTTAAAACATTGTCGGGTTTTTATTTTTTTTCTTTCACTTTTTTGTCTACGTTTTCACTAACCGACATACAGCCTGCCTTAACACTCCACTTGGCATCCCCGACCTCGTCCCCAGGGCTTTTTCCCTAAAAAAAAAATGGGAAGGGGCATTTTTTTGTAGAGAAAAGCCCTGGGGACGAGGTTGGGCATCCCCATCATTCGCCACTTTAGAAAAGAGAGGGAAGCTGGGCCGAGTTAACGTTCGCAAAGAGTTCTGGGACTATTTCTAGAACTGGCCAATAGCTGACCGGCGTGTCCCCAGTAACGCTCCCAGAAACAATTGCGGGACGCATTTCGGCTTCAGTTCCCCTCTCGTTTCTAAAGTGGCCAATCGCCTTTTTCGAAGGGATATTTGGCCAAATTTTTCTTGTCATGTTAGTGGTATTTTTCTCTTATTAATTGACTTACAGCAAGAGGGATCTCGACCAAAGATAGCAAGGCTGCGTTTCAAAGTTGCCCAAGGACACTGAGGATTTTCCACTACAAGACATCAGGTCTTTATCTTCTCACTTTTGCTACAAGTTTGTAATAGCATGTCAAGTGCGAATGAACTAATAAGATTCTCATTCTCATTGAGACACTTTGAGCTGTTTATGATTTTTGTTTTAATGTCAAAAGCTTATTTTCATTTGAAACAGTACCTGCTGGAACGGTGTATTTTAATGGGTTGGAAGATTATTAAAAATTTCTTTTGTATAATCTATTTTTGCGTGCCAGCTTTTACAAATCCAACACGACAGGAGTTGGTCGAGCAACTTAGCCTAACTTAGGATTTGTTCACACTGTACCGGAAAGCTCTTACGCCGGCAGGAAAACCATATCGCTTAGGGCTTCCGTTCACACGCAAGAACGGTGATTTCGGCCCGATTTCTGTAACAGAGTGAAGCTTTACCGCGCCGATCTCGAAAGTGTAGCGTCACATATCATCATATGTTATTGGATAGGTTCTCTGCCACACTTTGTGCAGTGCGAACAGGTTTTTGGACCGTAGCAGAAGTGTAGCATAGGTTCTCTGCCACACTTTGTGCAGTGCGAACAGGTTTTTGGACCGTAGCAGAAGTGAATACGTAGGAGCAGAGACTGGAATCCACTGAGACAAAAGAAAATGGTCAGGAGTGAGGACTGGGATTTAGGTCACCAGACCCTCTCGGCCAACCGCTCCGGCTCGATGTTCGATCTGTGTGAACGGCTTGTTCCATTTCTGTGTTGTTGCTGTTCATACTATACTTGTCTGAACATAGCTTTACTTAGTTCACCAATTTGTCGGTCCTTAGTTTGGGCATTTATTCTAATATGGCTTTCTATTGCTCAGTCTTAAACACTGATTCAGGTCTATTTTTATCAGCCAAAGATTAGCTAATTCTTGAAGCCAGTGAGACGGGTTTACGAAAACTTATTCATCAGTTACTGAGTTGGTTAGAACGCCATTCATATTTGTCGATCACTCCTTAGCTATTATCGGTAAATAAGTCACTTCCTCAGAGAAAAGGACCACTCATATTGTAATAGCAGGGCACAAATATTCAAAAATCCTTTTATTGCGTCATTTTTTTTCGTGTACAGTAAAGGTAGTAGTAAATTGAGCTCAGCCTACTGCACCAAGATATATCCCATGGCTTTGATGTTTCTCTCCCCATTATCCGATGTATATCCCTTGACAGCGTTGTTCCCACATGTGTTGGAATCGTCTTTGTCTCCTCCCGTTCCAAACCCAATTTTGGAATCACAGGTGTGGCAATCTCGTTGGTCATTTCCAAGGATACCGATTCTTGCCTTAGCATAGGAGCCGGAACTGGCAGCATTGAACCCCTCCTTGTTGCACCCAGTCTGCAGGGATGCCTGAGAGCCAATCAGCTTCTTCCACGTGTTGCGACCCAGTGACGTGGTGCGATACTTCCCGTCTGCGATCAATGAATGCAGAGAAGCGGCCTTCTTGTTGATAACAATGAACTTGATCTGCTGGCCGATCTTCATACCCAGGCAAATCTTGGAGAAGGATGTGTTCCAGTAAGTTGGTAGTTTAGTCTCTTGACCGTCAAACCCGGTCTTGCCTCCTGGAAGGTTATAGGGATTCTTGTTACTCCAAAACCCAGAGTTGTAATGGAAAGTTTTCTGAAATACAAACAAGAACCCATTAACTTTACACTATAAACATAACTTCCGTATGCCAGGAGAATCGTTTACCTTTGTGCCATTAATCTTCATGGCCAGCGTCCACCCTCCATCTCCGCATCCAAAGTTGCCCATGTGACAGTAAACAGGAATCTTTTGCGAACCAAACTTCAGCGTGTACACTTGGCTTTTGGTCGAACTACGAAATTGAAAACAGCGAACCTAACATTCACTGCATTGTTTTATTTTGCATTTATCGGCAACTCTTGTCATTTTTGACCGAATGTCAAATTTTTAAGAAAAAATTTATAGCATCTCTTAAATAGAAAAAGCCAGTTTTTCTTGGTGCCAATTGCCTTATTTCACAACACTGTATCTATCTATTCAAGACTTAAACTCACTTGTGTTTTTCATACTGTTCCTTGCACGAGGAAGCGGCAATGACTGTGATCAAATAGGAAATAAAAAGGTTTCTGTTAATAATGTCTTCAGATCCTCTCGCTTAGCAAAATAAGACGCGTGAGAACGGAAGACAAATGCGTCGAAGAAGTGAGAGTTCGTTAATATCTGCTATAGTTTACCTGTTGTTATTGCAGGTTTGTTCATCACTGCAACGAGACTTTCCAGTTTCGCTTATAACAGTTTAATGGCGTCGTTTGCGCTCGAATCCTGTAGGAGGTTACACATCAGGTTGCATACCATCATCTTGTCGTACGGCTTGGGGCAGGATGAAGAAGATCCATCGCCTTTGACAGTCATTACAATAAAGACCGCGAGAAAGTTAGCTTGGAAAAACAAACGCATTTTAAAGACTTGAAGTAAATGTGAAGCCAAGTTTATGTGAATCAGCACCTCTCGTCACTAACGTATGGCTTTACACAGCTACTGAGTTACTGAAGAAGGTTATGTTTACATCTTGGAATATTTTCATGCTTAGAGCTTTGTCCAATCAACTTACTCCAGGTTTGCATTGATTGTTACTCGTCTCAGTACTTCTTTGCTGTATCGAGAAATTTGTTCGTTCAAATTTTGTTTGTTGATTGTGGGTCAAAGCAATAAATTCACACAAGGAAAGATAAAGGCGATAGCTCTCGACCTAAATGAAGTCCCAGCGTCGTATTGGCAGTAATGACTTCTACAACGCTGTAAAAAAAAAAAGAAGAACCTATGAAGGCTTTTGTTTGACCAAGCTGTGCAAGAGCAAAATCAAGGTCTCTAATCACTTCAACATCGTTCCTCCAGAGGATTTAACATCCTGACCAGTTCATTGAAAAAGTGAAAGGCCAATGATAGCCAATTTTTTGCTCATCAACATTAAATTCGGCACATGTGAAATGCGACGGTGTAACTGGGGCTACCTTCAGGCCTAATTGTGAAGTCAAAATGTCGTTGCCTCTTTTGTGTTGGTCTTCAAGCCAACACTCAGTTCGTTGTCATGGCCAAAATTAGAAACGAACTGCAAATTTGAGAGTACAAAAATGACCAACATTCCGGACGCTTGTCAAAAACTTGTTTAAGGCATGCACACAAAAATAATAGTTACTTTTTATCCTCCAATGAGTAGAGAGAAACTTTAAACTGAAATGCGCTTTGGTATTAAGTGCGAATTATCATCATTGGCATTTGAAAGACGTTGGTTCAAATCTTCTGTCTGTTTTAAATATATTTCGTTTCGATGTTTTGGAGATTATAATGATTTACTAGAGATTATTTCAAATAACGCTTATCTCATACCCAGTAAATTGAGACGTTCTCATTTGAATTTGTTTCTTTTACCGACCTTAGTTTAAATCAAATTATGAATAATAGAATTAAATTTATTTAAACATAAACAGGAATTTGATAGAACAAAAGCGGTATCTGTAGCGTGTTCAATTATCTTGCCCACGTGGCATAATTTTTAAGTTAGAAATTTATGTCCACTACTGATAAGACGAACGTTGCTCTTCTCAAATATGCCCCTTGAGCAAAACATAATTGATTTAGTGTGCAGCCAGGCTATGTCAATCTTAAGAACAGAAAATAGATATGAGTTCTGTCGGGGGAAATGTGTTAGATGCCGATTTATTTAACTTGTGTCAACTGATCGACACTAATTGTTCTAATTATCACAGACTGTAAGATGATGTTCTTACATGCTGAGGTAACTTTTTGTTTTTTTGTTTTTTTTAGCAAGTCCCAAGTTTTAGGACAGGTTTTTCTTTAATTTCTTTTATCAAAGATCATTGACTTTGATACGTCAACAGACTGACAGCAAAAGTCTGAAAAGTCAAGTGTTTCTTTGTATAACTTACCTCTCGGTTTTACACAGTATTGCAAGTAACTTTCCTTGTATTTTTAACAGCAAAGAATAAGGCTCAGGACCGAATCAGTTGCTACATAACATTTAGTGTAGTCAGGGTTTGCAAATTAACAAGGCGCACAAGGAGCTACTGAATGTAATTCCCTTGTATTATCCAGATTTTTTCCAAACTTGGCACAATTGTCAGCCATATTTAGGACATTGCATTGAAAAAACTGTAATAAAAGACGGTCTAAATGTGGTTACCTCGATAACACTAAATACTTAATTTTTTTTGCTCTGGAAAATGAAACAGTGAAATTTTAGGCATTGAAACACTAACAGTGAAAAGATCACTGTAACAGTAAAATGTTTTGGGAAAGAAACAGAACGGTTCCAAAAAAGCCAACAATATTATTTTGTTTGGTATATCAAGAACTTTTCGGACATTTTTCGACAATTCCGATTATTTCTGAAGACTTCCAAAGACTTCCGAAGATTCCTGAGACTTCAAAAGATCCGAAGATTACCGAAACTGTCCGTATACAGCCGAAGACATCCGAAGACTAGAATACTGTTGCGCATTGGTCGAAATAAGAGACTACAGCTCCCTTTGAGCACCCGCTCAGAGTTCAGGAGTGATTATTTATTGCGATTTTCCAAGAGCAGAAAAGAATTAACAAAATATGGGGTGACCGTGCTGCTTGTTTCCACCCTGCGTGGCCGTGATTTGAAGTTTTTTGTCCTATTTGCGCGCGAAATGTTCGAAACTTGAACCACCGTCAAAAATCCTTATGATACTGCGAAAACCGACTATGAATCGTACGAAAACTTATAGCCCGTTTGTTTGTCTAGGCTATAATTTTTCAGTAAAGTGACTTCAAATTTCCCGATCTTGTAAAAACTGTAGAAAAGTGGACAATTTTAGCATTTAATCTCGCACTTCTTGTGGCTGTAAATGCGGAGTTTCAAGTCATTCATATCGAAATAATACAACGTCGACTACACAGATTTTTTTCCTCCTTAAAGTACATTTTTCATGTAGCCATAAAGAGCAAATAACACTAATTTAAAAAGGGGGAAGTCACCGTTCTCGTTTCATCTCAAAAAGGCAACAAAGGGACAATTTCGGCTACAAATGATCGTTATGCGCGAAGGGACTGGGGCAAGTTTGAAGACCAACACCTTTGTAGCCGGGAAAAGGTATCATAATCTTTATTACAACTATTTGGACTACAACGCCTATTTCCCTTTCGTAAACGGTCGTTGCCGTTTTTAACGGTCGATGCCACCATTGGTAACCAAGCCTTTAGTCACGATAGATGAAATATATTCCCTAGATTAAGTTACATTAAGGTAAATACTGAATATAGTACGTTTTTGAATAGACTTAGAAAGAGCGACATTGAACCCTAACTTGAATCCACGTTTAAAGTTATGGAAAGGGCTAGGGTCACCTGTTATTGATGTATCAGTTAAGAGAGACAGTTTGCTAGTTTATAGACTTAAATTATTCGGAAGTTTGGCCGGTCGGTGTGGTAGTGTAGTGGTAAGAGAGAGAGATTAGGATACAAAAGGTGCGTGTTCGGTGTCCAGGCTCGACCCTGGGTTGCGATTTTCTTTCTTTTTAATAGGAACACTCTCAATAACAGAGCGATTTAGAACAGGTCAGGCTGCTAATTGTACCGACCGTGATGGCTTCATATTGTCATGGCAAGAGTATGGATCCACATTCTCTGTACTCTTGAAAATGAGATTTAAATTCGTAATCACAAACTTAATTCGATTTGTTGAAAAAACAAAAGTAAAAAAAAGTTTAATTCTGGAATGTTTGCTGACTTGTCACTCAATTTCAAACACACCGTTGATGAAAAATTTGCTCAGTTACAAGACATTGTGCAGCTAACAAATTCGTATCGTTCTGTTAACAACATTTTGGTGTATTGCGTTGCGTTGGGCAGTTAACAACAATTTGGACGTTGAAGTGAAGGAATTTGGTGAAAGGGTAAATTGTCATTTTTCTTTATTACTGTTATGGGTGTTGAGTCGAGTTGAATGCGAATCACTCTGTTGGTATTGAGGAAAAGCAGTTTCACGAATGAGTGGGTGGGTATATGTTTGTCCCTTTTAACAGTTAAGGTTATTTTGTTTCATCGTTTGGTCACTGACGATCAATGGAGAACGTTTCTGTGTAAGTGTTTGTCCTTAAGTTCCTAATTCCCTAAGTTTAAGTCAGTGAGTTGCTCGATATTCTCGCTCAGTGTTTACTGCCAGAAGATATCAATGGATTTGTTACAGTCATACCACCTTTATAAACAGGTTAAAATTACTCTTTAATTCCTCATTTGCTTTTGAGAAAAACAATGTACAAGTCAGTTCATATTCACTTTACTGAACCAAGATGTACCCCATCGCTTTGATTTTCTTTAATCCATTATCTGCGCCTGAACCATGGGCTCCGTTACCACACGTGGTGTAGCTGTCAGACCACGTTGCGGTGCCAAATCCAATCCATGAGTCACATGTTTTGCATTCCTTTTCGTTGTTTCCAAGGAAACCAATCCTGGCTCCTGGAATATTGTTCCCACGACCAACATTGAACCCTTCTTTGTTACAGTTAGGTTGTAGAGAGGCCTGAGAGCTAATCAGCTTCTTCCACGTATTACGACCCAGTGACGTAGCGCGATACTTCCCGTCTTCGATCAATGAATGCAGAGAAGCGGCCTTCTTGTTGATAACAATGAACTTGATCTGCTGGCCGATCTTCATACCCAGGCAGATCTTAGAGAAGGATGTGTTCCAGTAGGTTGGCAGTTTAGTCTCTTGATCGTCAAACCCGGTCTTACCTCCTGGAAAGTTATAGGGATTCTTGTTACTCCAAAACCCAGAGTTGTAATGGAATGTTTTCTGTAATAAAAACAAGACCCTATCAGCTTTACACCATATACATAACTTCCGTATGCTATTAGAATCGTTTTACCTTTGCGCCATTAATTTTCATGGCCAGCGTCCACCCTCCATCTCCGCATCCAAAGTTGCCCATGTGACAGTAAACAGGAATCTTTTGCGAACCAAACTTCAGCGTGTACACTTGGCTTTTGGTCGAACTACGAAAATGAAAATAGCGAACGCAACATTCACTGTATTATTATATTTTGCATTTATCGTCAACTCTTGTCATTTTTGACTGAATGTCAAATTTTTAAGAAAAAATTTATAGCATCTCTTAAATAGAAAAAGCCAGTTTTTCTTGGTGCCAATTGCCTTATTTCACAACACTGTATCTATCTATTCAGATTCAAAGTCACTTGTGTTTTTCATACTGTTCCTTGCATGAGGAAGCGGCAATGACTGTAATCAAATAGGAAATAAAAAGGTTTCTATTAATAATGTCTTCAGATCCTCTCGCTTAGCAAAATAAGACGCGTGAGAACGGAAGACAAATGCGTCGAAGAAGTGAGAGTTCGTTAATATCTGCTATAGTTTACCTGTTGTTATTGCAGGTTTGTTCATCACTGCAACGAGACTTTCCAGTTTCGCTTGTAACAGTTTAATGGCGTCGTTTGCGCTCGAATCCTGTAGAATGTTACACATCAGGTTGCATAACATCATCTTGTCGTACGGCTTGGGGCAGGATGAAGAAGATCCATCGCCTTTGGCGGTCATTACAATAAAGACCGCGAGAAAGTTAGCTTGGAAAAACAAACGCATTTTAAGGACTTGAAGTAAATGTGAAGCCAAGTTTCCGTGAATCAGCACCTCTCGTCACTAACGTATGGCTTTACACAGCTAATGAGGTAATGAAGAAGGTTATGTTTACAGTTCGGAATATTTTCATGCTTACAGCTTCGTCCAATCAACTTACTCCAGGTTTGCATTGATTGTTACTCGTCTCTGTACCTCTTTGCCGTATTGAGAAATTTGTTCGTTCAAATTTTGCTTGTTTGTGGGTCAAAGCAATAAATTCACACAAGGAAAGATAAAGGCGATAGCTCTCGACCTAAATGAAGTCCCAGCGTCGTATTCTACAACGCTGTAAAAAAAAGAAGAACCTATGAAGGCTTTTGTTTGACCAAGCTGAGCAAGAGAAAAATCAAAGTCTCTAATCACTTCAACATCGTTCTTCCAGAAGATTTAACATCCTGACCAGTTCATTGAAAAAGTGAAAGGCCAATGATGACCAATTTTTTGCTCATCAACATTAAATTCGGCACATGTGAAATGCGACGGTGTAACTGGGGCTACCTTCAGGCCTAATTGTGAAGTCAAAATGTCGTTGCCTCTTTTGTGTTGGTCTTCAAGCCAACACTCAGTTCGTTGACATGGCCAAAAATAGAAACGAACTGCAAATTTGAGAGTACAAAAATGACCAACATTCCGGACGCTTGTCAAAAATTTGTTTAAGGCATGCACACAAAAATAATAGTTACTTTTGATCCTTCACTGAGTAGAGAGAAATTTTAAACTGAAATGCGCTGGGGTATTAATATATTTCGTTTCCATGTTTTGGAGATTGTAATGATTCAGTACGGTTAAGAGATTATTTTCAATAACGATAATCTCATACCCAGTCAATTGAGACGTTCTCATTTGAATTTGTTTCTTTTACCGACCTTAGTTTAAATCAAATTATGGATAATAAAATTAAATTTAAGAAAACATAAACAGGAATTTGATAGAACAAAAGCAGTATCTGTAGCGTGTTCAATTATCCCGTCCACGTGGCATAATGTTAAAGTTAGAAATTTATTTCCATTACTGATAACACGAACGTCGCTGTTGTTAACTATGCCCCATGAGCAAAACATAATTGATTTAGTGTGCAGCCTATGTCAATCTCAGGAACAGAAAGTAGATATGATTTCCATGAGGGGAAATGTGTTAGACGCCGATTTATTTAACTTGTGTTAACTGATCGACACTAATTGTTCTAATTATCACTTACATGCTAAGGTAAAGCCCCAGTTTTAGGACAGCTCTTCCTTTTAATTTCTTTTATAACAGATCATTGACTATGAAACGGGAGACAGAATGACAGCAAAAGTCTGAAAAGTACAGCAGGTGTTTTTAAATAACTTGCCTCTCAGTTTTATACACTATTGCAAGTAGCTTTCCTTGTATTTTTAGCAGCAAAGAATAAGGCTCAGGACCGAATCAGTTTGTAATTTTTTTGGATCATCCAGATTTTTTCCAAACTTGGCACAATTGTCAGCCATATTTAGGACATTGCATTGGAAAACTGTAATATTATAAAAGAGGGTCCGAATGTGGGTAACACTAAATACTTATTTTTTTCTGCTCTGGAACATGAAAGAGTGAAATGTTAGGTATTTTAATATTAACAGTGAAAAGATCACTGTAACAGTAAAAGTTTTCTACAAAGATGCAAAACGGCTTCAAAAAAGCCAACAATATTATTTTGTTTGGTACATCAAGAACTTTTCGGACATTTTTCTACAGTTCCCGATCATTTCTAAAGATTTCTCGAAGACTACCGAAGATTCCTGGGGACTGACGAAGATTTCCGAAGACTACCGAAACTGTCCGTATACTGCCGAAGATATCCGAAGACTAGAATACTGTTGCGCATAGTTCGAAATAAGAGACTTCAGCCCCTTTGAGTACAGGCTCAGAGTTCAGGAGTGATTATTTATTGCGATTTTCCAAGAGCAGAAAAGAATTAACAAAATATGGAGTGACCGTGCTTGTTTCCGTCCTACCTGGCCATGATTTTAAATTTTATGTCCGTCAAAAATCCTTACGATACAGCGAAAACCGATTATGAATCTTACGAAAACTTATAGCCCGTTTGTTTGTCTAGACTATAATTTTTCAGTAAAGTGACTTCAAATTACCCGATATTGTAAAAGTGTGGAAAAATGGACAATTTTAGCATTTAATCTCGCACTTCTTGTGGCTGTAAATGCGGAGTTTCAAGTCATTCATATCGAAATAATACAACGTCGACTACACAGATTTTTTCCTCCTTAAAGTACAATTTTCATGGAGCCATAAAGAGCAAATAACACTAATTTAAAAAGGGGGAAGTCACCGTTCTCGTTTCATCTCAAAAAGGCAACAAAGGGACAATTTCGGCTACAAATGATCGTTATGCGCGAAGGGACTGGGGCAAGTTTGAAGACCAACACCTTTGTAGCCGGGAAAAGGTATCATAATCTTTATTACAACTATTTGGACTACAACGCCTATTTCCCTTTCGTAAACGGTCGTTGCCATTTTTAACGGTCGATGCCACCATTGGTAACCAAGGTATTAGTCACGATAGATGAAATGCATTCCCTAGATTAAGTTACATTAAGGTAAATACTGAATATAGTACGTTTTTGAATAGACTTAGAAAGAGCGACGTTGAACCCTAACTTGAATCCACGTTTAAAGTTATGGAAAGGGCTAGGGTCACCTGTTATTGATGTATCAGTTAAGAGAGACAGTTTGCTAGTTTATAGACTTAAATTATTCGGAAGTTTGGCCGGTCGGTGTGGTAGTGTAGTGGTCAGAGAGAGAGAGATTAGGATACAAAAGGTGCGTGTTCGGTGTCCAGGCTCGACCCTGGGTTGCGATTTTCTTTCCTTTTAATGGGAACACTCTCAATAACAGAGCGATTTAGAACAGGTCAGGCTGCTAATTGTACCGACCGTGATGGCTTCATATTGTAATGGCAAGAGTATGGATCCACATTCTCTGTACTCTTAAATATGAGATTACGAATAAATGCGTAATCACAAACTTAATTCGATGGTAGTTTTGTTGAAGAAACAAAAGTAAAAATAGTATAATTCTGGAATGTTTGCTGACTTGTCACTCAATTTCAAACACACCGTTGATGAAAAATTTGCTCAGTTACAAGACATTGTGCAGCTAACAAATTCGTATCGTTCTGTTAACAACATTTTGGTGTATTGCGTTGCGTTGGGCAGTTAACAACAATTTGGACCTCGAAGTGAAGTAATTTGGTGAAAGGGTAAATTGTCGTTTTTCTTTATTACTGTTATGGGTGTTGAGTCGAGTTGAATGCGAATCACTCTATTGGTATTGGGGAAAAGCAGTTTCACGAATCAGCGGGTGGGTATATGTTTGTCCCTTCTAACAGTTAATGTTATTTTGTTTCATCGTTTGGTCACTGACGATCAACGGAGAACGTTTCTGTGGAAGTGTTTGTCCTTAAGTTCCAATTTCCCCCAATTTAAGTCAGTGAGTTACTCGTTTTTCTCGCTCAGTGCTGTCAATGATCACTGACAGGAAGTCAATGGATTTGTCAGAGTCATCATAATACCACCATTACAAACAGGTTTAAATTACTCTTTAATTCCTCATTTGCTTTTTAGAAAATGCACAATGCACAAGTCAGTTCATATTAACTTTACTGAACCAAGATGTATCCCATGGCTTTGATGTTTTTGTCTCCATTATCACCTCCGCTGTTGGCTTGGTTTCCACACGTGGTGTAGCTGTCAGACCTCGTCGCAGTGCCAACTCCAATCCATGAGTCACATGATTTGCACTCCTTCTCGTTGTTTCCAAGGAAACCAATCCTGGCTCCTGGGGTATTGTGCCCACGACCAACATTGAACCCTTCCTTGTTACAGTTAGGTTGTAGAGAGGCCTGAGAACCAATCAGCGTCTTCCACGTATTACGACCCAATGACGTGGCGCGATACTTCCCGTCTGCGATCAATGAATGCAGAGAAGCGGCCTTCTTGTTGATAACAATGAACTTGATATGCTGGCCGATCTTCATACCCAGGCAGATCTTGGAGAAGGATGTGTTCCAGTAGGATGGCAGTTTAGTCTCTTGATCGTCAAACCCGGTCTTACCTCCTGGAAGGTGATAGGAATTCTTGTTACTCCAAAACCCAGAGCTGTAATGGAACGTTTTCTGAAATACAAACAAGAACTCATTAGCTTTACACTATATACATAACTTCCGTATGCCAGGAGAATCGTTTTACCTTTGCGCCATTAATTTTCATGGCCAGTGTCCACCCTCCATCTCCGCATCCAAAGTTGCCCATGTGACAGTAAACAGGAATCTTTTGCGAACCAAACTTCAGCGTGTACACTTGGCTTTTGGTCGAACTACGACAATGAAAATAGTGACTGTCAGGTTTACTTCACCAAAGATCATTTTTGCATTTCTGGACAACTCTTGTTCTTTCTTGACTGTGCGTCAAAATATTGAAGAACAACGTTTTAAAGCTGGTTTTGAAATAGAAAAGGAGAGTGTCTCTTGGCGATGATTGCCTTTTTGTCAGTACTTATTTGAACCTAGCTTGTTTAGTAGCCTTAGCTGCCACGATTCGCCTGTAGCTCGGTGGTAGAGCATCTGGACTAGTAACCTGAAGGTCATAGGTTCGACTCCTACTGCAAGTAAGCTGATATTTTCTTCAGAGCCGGCAGTGTCTTTCAGTTAGACATCACCTTTCTCATGACATTACTTGTATCTAGGAACTCACTTTTGTTTCTCATACTGTTCCTGGCACGGGGAAGCGGGAACGGCTGTATGAAAGTAAAAAATTCTGGTGTTAATTAAGAACGACTTCATACGGGCTTTCTGGCTAAATAAAATGCAAAAGGCGCGACCATAAGACAGCTTCGTGGATAAAGCGAAAGTTTATGTTAATTCACTCGTGAGTAAAGTTTTCTTCTGGTTAGAAGCACTGCTTGTGGCTTTACAAACCTCACTGAGCTAAAAAGTCGTTCACAACTGCAACAATTTACCTGGCGTCTGTGTTATCGCAGGTTTGTTCAATCCGGCAATGAGACCTTCCAATTTTGCTTGTAACATTTTCATGGCGTCGTTCGCGCTCGAATCCTGTAGAAGGTTACACATCAGGTTGCATACCATCATCTTGTCGTACGGCTTGGGACAGAATGGAGAAGCTCCGTCGCCTTTGACGGTCATTACGAAAAAGATAGCAAGAAAGTAAGCTTGAAAAAGCAGATGCATTTTGAGAACTTGAGCTAAAGGTATCTTTTCAACAAGTAAATAAAGGTTCTGTGACTGACCAGGTCTTGTGACTAGCCCAGGGTTTTACATCTGTATTTCCAGCGAAGTAAAAACAGATGTGTTTGATGTTTGGGAATATTTTCTTGTTTACAGCCTTGTCCAATCATCTTACTCCAGGTCTGTTTTGCCTTTACTCGCCCCAGTACCTCTCTGTCTCACGAGCGAATTGTTCACTCAAATTTTACTTGTTGTGACTTTTTTCTCTTTTGAAGAGATCGTTGTTAAAAAGAACGATATTCAGGAAAAGCTAGGAAGGAAAATACAAGGTCGGTTTCTTTCGACCCAAATGAAGTCAACAAGTGCCAGAATGAAAACGAAACTGATATCTGTAACTTGGATGAGACACGTCACTTGAGTTCAGCTTCTGAACTGATTTTTATAATCTTCTCATCCAGTCTCTGTTTTTGGCGACTCGCGTTTTCCATCAAATCGTGGGTTTTAGGGTTAGGGTTAGCTCGAACAACCACGACCACGACGAAGGAAACGAGAAAATAAAAAGGAAATAGCTTTAAAAAGCAAACCAAACAAAAATTCTGAACGTTTCACACTTTGTGGCAGATTCCTTTGTCATCATCGCATCACTCACGGTTGCCAAACCTGATCGGAATGGCAATGCGATAGTCGCTGTAATTTCTAAGATTTTCGTTTCATCACTGATTAACGATCGTCGCGACTTCGATTTCGTCGGAAATAATCATAGAGGCTCACCATCGTATGGCCGTGTGGCGAGATACGCTCAAGAAGAAAGTTAGCTAAAAGAAAAAAAGTACAGCGACCAAATTAAACATTGCGTGAATGGCTCTAATGGATTCTCCGGCAGACGATTTACACTAATCGATCAACTTAAAAACATATAAGGCAGAAAAGACAAATGATGATAATTTTAGATCACTAGCGACTCAATCCGTCATTTTACCTTAGCTTGTAAACATATACCTTCTTGTAAAACTTTGTAATAGTTATCTTCCCTGCGCTAAATCGAATCATTCCGATATTGGGCATTCTGATTTTACTTCAAAACCTGAAAAAATGATCCTGGCTAGACAGGTGAAATTGAAAAACAAATCGATATTTAGGCGATTTTCATCACGATTTATCTAAATGATTTGAAATTACGAAAATCTCACATAGTATTGTTTAACTTTCATTGCCCATTAATTTGAATCACGTTATCAATAGTTAAATTTAATTTGAGGCAAAACAAACAAGGATTGGATAGACCAAAAGCAATTTTAGCGTGTTCAATCGCCTCATGTCATATGTCGTACAAACTTCTCAGTGCAAAAGAACATGATGGGCACCACATGACCCCTTCTTAAAACACAATTGACCTCTTATTCTTGTCGCTAGTAGCTATGATCTAAGCATTTTCTTGTCAGGAAGAAATGGAAACACACATGATTTCTATTGGGTGAAGCTATGTGGAAACAGATCATTGGACTATATAATCTCAACTGACGGACTAATTATTTTTTTTGAAAAAATTATTCACAGAAGTAGCTTTCTATATTTTGCATTTTTCAACATTGCTTTTTTTAGATATATTTTTTGGCCATATTTCCCCATAACCCTTACATGTAAGCCAGTTTTCAGCAGAGGTACACCAGAGAATTCAATATCGACATTACAATGCTGGATTGTCGATCCGTTGTTCTGTTGACATTAAAAATCTCAGAGATATGTTCAGGTACAGACACAAAACACAACAGCACGCTAAAATTCGTTGTCCTCATTGCAAAAAACAGTTGATAGTTTATTTAAACAAACAAACTTTGGCTAATACTTTATTTTACCTTCCATCTTTAGTTTGTAAACAGCCAAATGGCAGCTATGTCTAAATGTCCAGATTATGTGTGGCGTGAAATTGAACCTTAAGAAATACTATCTACACGACAAGCTGCCAATGAGTCAATAATTTCAATGCTTAGTACATGTAAAGCCAAAATGCTTAAATAACAATGATAATAGTAAAAAGCATAACAATTGTTTTACCATTTTTCCGCGATGAAAGCGTTTCCTTTGCCGTCCGCAACTATTTGTGAAGCTGCGATCTCAGCAATCCAAGTGATCTTGTGATAGTTTTTTTCTTGTTTGTTCAACAAATAAAAGCCTAGGACTCTCAATAAAAGGGACATCTGTGTGTACTCGAACGCTTTAAATCTATCTTCTGGTGAATAATTACATAAAATCTTACAACATTAAAAAATATTCTGGAAAGTGTTTATAGCCGATAGACGATAAAACGCGAAGGACGCGAGTGAAAGGTAAGCTTGCAGTTTCTCAATTAAGCGGAAGACTTAGAGCTATTTTCCTTCTGATTTATTGACCCTTGCCTATTAAGGGATATTTTAATACCCAAGATCCAAACGTAACATCTTAAAGCAATAACTTTTGATGTTTTAGAATTGACTTTTATTTGACTATAAAATGTTCGGTCAGATCGATCATACCTAGAAATAGCAACATGCGCATACTTTTTCGGTTTTCAAAGAACTGACAAGGTAAATAGAAATTATTTTTCATCTGTTGAAAAACGACGCATCTTTTCCAAAAGAAATAACTAGAACCTCCCAGACTTACAGGAGACAAAACCAGTCCGCGTGTCCTGCGTGTTTCGCATTTCTTTTGCGTCGTGCGCGACTACCTTGGCGGGCGCAGAAAATGTGCGCAGTAACAATAGTGGGCACCGTCCTTAAAACACTTTGGTGTATTGCGTTGCGTTGGGCAGTTTACAACAATTTGGTCCTCGAACTGATATAATTTAGTGAGAAGGTAATGTTTTGAAAGTAAGTTGGCATTAATTTTAGATTATCGTTATGGGTGTTTAACAAGCTGAGTTAAATACGAGCCACGTCCTCTGTTGGTTTCAAGACAAGGCAGTTTCACGGATGAGCGGGTGGGTATACTTTTTGAGTTATTGTGTCTCATCGTTTGCTCAATGACGAATCGGAATGAAGGTCTTTTCTGCGTAAACTTATGATTGTGTCCCCTTTTTTCGCACTTGTTAACTGCCAGGAAATCAATGGATTTGTTAAAATCTTACTACAATCACAGCTAGTATTTAATAACTTTTTTATTATTATTTTTCCTTTGCTGCTTAGTTTAACAATGCTCAGGTCAGTTCATTTTTACTGAATCAAGATATACCCCATGGATTTGATGCTTTTGTCGCCAAAGTTTCCACTCGTGTACGCACCAACATTAATACCAAATCCAATCCCCGAGTCGCATGATTTGCATTCATTTTCGTTGTTTGCAAGGAAACCAATTCATACTTTGGTCCCACCGCAGAGAACATTGAAACCTCCCTTGTTACAGTTACTTTGTAAAGAGGCCTGAGAGCCAATCAGCTTTTTCCACGTGTTACGACCCAGTGACGTGGCGCGATACTTCCCGTCTGCGATCAATGAATGCTCTCTTCGCCGGAAGAACAACTATTGTTACTTGAACTATACGACCGGCTAGAAGTATGGGTCCGTCTAGAACCTCTTCCTACACAAGGTCAAGGATGGCAGTTTAGTCTCTTGATCGTCAAACCCGGTCTTGCCTCCTGGAAGGTGATAGGAATTCTTGTTACTCCAAAACCCAGAGTTGTACTGGAAAGTTTTCTGAAATACAAACAAGAACCCATCAACTTTACACTATATACATAACTTCCGTATGCCAGGAGAATCGTTTTACCTTTGCGCCATTAATCTTCATGGCCAACGTCCACCCTCCATCTCCGCATCCAAAGTTTCCCATGTGACAGTAAACAGGAATCTTTTGCGAACCAAACTTCAGCGTGTACACTTGGCTTTTGGTCGAACTACGAAAATGAAAATAGTGACTGTCAGGTTTACTTCACCAAAGATCATTTTTGCATTTCTGGACAACTCTTGTTCTTTCTTGACTGTGCGTCAAAATATTGAAGATCAACGTTTTAAAGCTGGTTTCGAAAAAGAAAAGGATAGTGTCTCTTGGCGATCATTGCCTTTTTGTCAGTACTTATTTGAACCTAACTTGTTTAGTAGCCTTAGCTCCCATGATTCGCCTGTAGCTCCGCGGTAGAGCATCTGGACTAGTAACCTGACGGTCATAGGTTCGACTCCTACTGGAAGTACGCGGATATTTTCTTCAGAGCCGCCAGTGTCTTTCACTTAAAAATTACCTTTCTCATGACATTACTTGCATCTAGGAACTCACTTGTGTTTCTCATACTGTTCCTGGCACGGGGAAGCGGGAACGGCTGTATGAAAGTAAAAAATTCTGGTGTTAATTAAGAACGACTTCATACGGGCTTTCTGGCTAAATAAAATGTAAAAGGCGCGACCATTAGACAGCTTTGTGGAAAAAGCGAAAGTTTATGATAATTCACTCGTGAGTGAAGTTTTCCTCTGGTTAGAAGCACTGCTTGTGGCCTTACAAACCTCACTGAGCTAAAAAGTCGTTCACAACTGCAACAATTTACCTGGTTTTCGTGCTATCCCTGGTTTGTTCAACTCAGCAATGAGACTTTCTAGTTTCGTTTGCAACATTTTAATGGCGTCGTTCGCGCTTGAATCCTGTAGAATGTTACACATCAGGTTGCATACCATCCTCTTGTCGTACGGCTTGGGACAGGATTGAGAAGCTCCATCGTCTTTGACGGTCATTACGAAAAACATTGCGAGAAAGTAAGCTTGAAAGAGCAGACGCATCTTGAGAACTTGAGCTAAACGTATCTTTTCAACAAGCAAATAATATAAAGGTTCTGTGACTTACCAGCTATTGTGACTAGCCCAGGGTTTTACATATGTTTCCAGCGAAGTAAAAAGAGATGTTTAAAATTCGGGAATATTTTCTTGTTTACAGCCTTGTCCAATCATCTTACTCCAGGTCTGTTTTTGCCTTTATTCGCCCCAGTACCTCCCTGTCTCACTCACAAGTGAATTTTTCACTTAAATTTTACTTGTTGTGAGTAACGATATTCAGGAAAAGCTAGGAAAGAAAAAACGAAGTCGATCTCCTTCGCCCAAATGACTTCGAGAACTGCCAGAAAGTCAACGAAACTGTTCTCGGAAACTACAGTAGTGTCACTTGGCTTCTGAAGTATTCATTATATTCTCTGTATGGGTACCTGTTGACACCGTTTTCGTCGTGGTTTTCGATCATATCGTCGGCTTTCAACGAAATCGTCGCAGCATATCAAGAATTGTTCGCTGGGTACCACTATAGGCGAGCTTGAGCGACGACGACGAAGAAAACGGAAAAATAAAAAAGCATCAGGTTTAAAATGCAAAAGAAAAACTCTAAACGTTTCACTCTTTTTGGCAGATGCCGGTTGCCAAACTTTATCGTTTCATCAATAACGATCGTCGCGACTTCGATTTCGTCGGAAATACCCATAGAGAGGCCCACCATCGTATCGCAGTAACCATTTATACGACGTTCTAGTGAGAGACGCTCTAGAACAAGCTTTTTTTCCAAATTAAACATTGCGTGAACGGCTCTAATGGATTCCCCTATGGAAAAATTTCACTAATCGATAAAATTATACAAAATATAAGGCAGAAAGGACAAATGCTGATAATTTTTAAAGCAGTCGCGACTCAATCATCATTCAACATTCACCGTCTTGTGATACTTTATGGAGGTTGTCGTTTGTTTGTCTAGAAAGAAATAAGCGCTCTGTCCCGTAGAGTAACTGTAAATGCCGTTCTGTACTTGATTTAGAATCCACCCCCAAAAGAAAAAAATTAGCGCCCCTTGCGCTAAATCGATATCATTCCGATAACGGGCATGCTGACTTACTGAAAAATCTTTTTAAAAAAAACAGGCTAAAAAGGCGCTGTTGAAAAACAAATCGATATTTAGGGCGATTTTCATCACGATTTATATAGATGATTTGAAATTACAAAACCCTCACATACTGTTTAACTTTCATTACCCATTAATTTGAGGCAAAATAGACAAGAATCGGACAGACCAGAAGCAATTTTAACGTGTTCAATCGTCCCACGTCATATGTGGCACGAAAAGATCATGATTGGCACTCCACTAACCCCATCTCAAAACACAAAAGGATCGATTAATCGATCCTTGTCTATGAACATACCCTGGGCGCCCAAAGTTTTTTTTCACTTAATTTCTGATAGTTTGCGGCAGTAAGGCGCAAAGCCATAGCGCCGAGAGAAAAAAACAACTACGTCCTTCTCGGGAGCTTTATCAAGCCGTAAGCACGGTCTATTTCATCCTATTTCGAGAAAAGACCCCTGGAACAAGGGAACTGTGAACATAGATCATTGAATTAATTTTACTTACAATGTTAACTGACTGACTAAATACTTTTTAAAAAAAATTATTCACAGAATTAGCTTTCTATATATTTACATATTTCTATGTTCCTTTTTAAAAATATATTTTTACCCTTTTTTTCCTTTAACCTCAAAGCCACTTTTAAGGAGGAGTTATACCAGAAAATTTTAACATCGATCACGATGTTGCATTGTCGGTCAGTTAGCCACATGAACACACGCAAAACACTATCTACAGCACGCTAAACAATTCGATTCTCTTTATTCGCTTTTATTGCCTCAAAGACGTAGCGAAGATAGTTTATATTAAAACATTTTTTCAGCTTTTAGATAAATATACAGTCTAATATAGAAGATAGTTTATATTAAACATTTTTTCAGCTTTTAGATGACTATACAGTTTAACAAGACTTGAAATGCATATGTTTTTAACAATCACTTTAAAACAATATTTTTGGGGGTTTAAAGAAATACATAACACAAACTTTTTCATACGAAACTACGCACTAACTTGAACAATATTTACGATTTCCCGCGAGTGACCGATTTAAAAATGGAAAAAGAGAATGCTTCAAAAAACGGGGATAATATTTGTTTTTACGGTAAACATGCTAATATTTCGTACATGCAAGGCTTTTCGATCATCAAAGTTAAAATTAAAGCGAAATTGAAAAGGAAACGACCGAGAAGTACTTAAAAACGTGCGCCTCAAAAGGCATGCATAAATGTCACATGCTCGAAAATGTTTCCTACCCTGAATGAAGCCGTTTCAGTTTCAATAAATTTTGGCCATCATTTTTCCATTTGCCATAGTCATTTGGCGATGTCGCTTCTGAGTTAATATTCACTGCTTATTTGAGGTTCTTTTGTTTGTAGAAATCGCGATGGTGATTATGCATAACAATACACTGCAAACAGTCGGTTTTTTATTTTTCTCCAAATCGGTTTAAAGTCTCCCACGCGCGACCCACACGAGCCTTGAATACGCAAAAATACGGACTGTTTTGCAGTAGTCTGGCATGACAAAGTATTTTTAAAACACCTCTTACATTACATTAGCTAAGTTTCAGAGTACCGAGTTAGGCAAACAGCCATTGAATTCTTGAACAATCTTGTTTCGTTTTCACCTTCTAGGGAGTAGACCTCGGTGAGATATTCACCACAATGCCATTTCTCGCTTTAAGAATCAGATGAGATTGGAGATCTTCATTTGATACAATGTTCTGTGGGGCTACGCTTAAATCAAACCTGTCAGAAGGAAACCAAGCTTTTACTTTGTGCTTATTGGTGTATTAATAGGGTGTTAAAATTGACCATTACAGAAAATACCATAACTTACCATAATACTCTTTGTTGGTCGTCCAAAGCCCTAATTTCAGTAATTTCAGTTTCTTTTGGGGCCATTTGCACTCCAAAGAGAAACTGAAGACAATGCTTATGCAAAGTTTTGGAGTGACTAACAAAGAGTTCTTTGGTATGTTATGGTATTTTCTGTAGTGGTCAATACTCCTGTGCGGATTTAACTCTTTTCTCGAATGAACACTCTCGTCTGTTCCAGTAGAGAGAAAAAGTGTGACGTGGTAGCAATATTTTTGCATCCCAACAATTTTTCTTGACGGAGACGGCCATTTGCATTGTCCAACGATGGAACGAAACTATGGGCTATTGATTTGTTCCTGAGTGCAGTCATGCGCAGGGAAGTCCTACATGTCATTTTTTTTGTTACCATGGCAAAGTGACGTAACGACTTCTCTGTGAAAATGGTGGCCCCTAGTCACGTGAGTGGATGCCCGCTATAGACCACTTAAATATTGGTAGTGAACTGTAACTAGCCTGCAGACGAGGCTAATGTAAGATTGTCCCGAGAGTCTTCTCGTTTCCCAAAGACGAGTAGTCCCGGGGAATGAGTGAGGAATACATTGGAAACAATTTGAATGTATGAGACACTTAAAATCAAGTGTCTCAGTAAAACAACTTCAACGTGGGTTGCCCGCGGAAGACTCTGCATCTATTAACTTGAGATAAGGCTAACCCTGTAAAAATGAGACTTCATTCGCCTGGTTATTAACAAAACTTCAGACTCAGTTGTTTTAGTTTTTTCACTTACTTGCGAAGAATCATTGCAATAGCTGTTTTGATCTCAGCAAGGGCAAACGCTTGGCCGATACAGTTTCTGAAAGCATAAATGATAGTACCGTCTTGAATTACGAAGGGTGATGTAAAAACCGATCTCTTTTTCTCTCACGTCTTAAAAGCTGCTGATAATTGAAATAAGAAAATTTGAACATGCTGTTGGACGATCTCGACCTCAGACCTCAGAGGTGCCTGACCACAGACTCCCCGGCTCCTCTTAAGCGAGGGAGATCTGGGTTACAATATGATGTTGCTTATTTACGCAAAGAGTGGGTGGGGAATTTACGAACAAGGGCAAGAGAAAATAAAGGGAGTTATAGAGAGTAGACTTTGTAAAACATCTCCCAGGTGTTTACATTCCCACAACGTCAGGAAATAGTCAATAAAATATCAATAATATACATCGCGCGGACAACTTGATCCACATGCACAGAACCACGCCTTTGTCGCGGGTCGATGTATGAAGGGACGCACCTCTAATTGTTTGATTCTGCTCTATTGAGGGGTCAGAAAGTCCTAAGATCCGTTATTAAGTGAATCGTTCAAGACATCAAGGGCCACAAAGTATGCTGAGGTTTTTTTGTGGTCTCCCGAGAAAAATCCTCATTTCGTTGTTCTTAGCGTAGACGAAATTGTTTTTAAATACATTTAAATTTGAAGCCTTACCTTGGTCCAGCAGAAAAGGGAATGTACGCATATGGAGACATTTCTTTCATGTTTTCGTTGGTGAAACGAAGAGGATCAAAAGTCTAAAAAATAAAATCGGCATGAGTAATTGAAGAATGCACAAAGTTGCTGGTTTCACTCTAAAAGATAAGTTTTGTTAAGCAGCTGTTGCGAGTTTCCTTGCAAGTTTAACACTGCCCTGAATTTCAGCGCACTGACCTCTGGGTCCTTCCACACATGTGGATTACGATGCAAGGCAAACATGTGAGTCCTCACCCAGGTACCTGTTAAACAATATAAAGATGTTTCGTGAGAGATATTCCTATGTGTAAACAGCTGCATAAAGGAATTTGTTTATCGTTTGTCTCGCGATAACACTGCGTTATGACCTCAGTCATTGATCGCGACGTTTCGACCGTGTACCGCAGGCCTTCACCAGGCGATAATGTCGATCTACTGAGTGGAACTATTTGTACCAGCGTGATTACTAGTGAGTGGTGTATCAATCCCTTACGAGAATCGAACCACGGGAGTCTCTTCCAAGACGAAGTCCCGACATATCTACGTTTTTAAAGAGATTTCATTGCATGCAATTTCTAAGTAACCATACATGTGTAGTTTTATGTTGTCCCTGAACATACATCGCATTCCCTTACCATCGTAGTGCAAACAACGAACATAGAGATCAAACAATGCCTTAAATGGTCGCTTATAGAAGGATAAAAATAATCGGAAATTCTACAACCGTCTTCCAAAAAAGTGGTCGCGGTCGCTTACGAGAGAGGTAGTCATTTTACCAAGGTTGCAACCGTGGTGATTTGACTGGGAAAATTTTGGTGTTTTGGATAGGTGGTCGCTTATGGGAGGTGGTCGCACTTTGAGGTTCGCCTGTAATTTTTAAATTGAGCTTCAGTTCAGCAACTAACCTTCTGGTACCACTTTTCCGTCTATCTCATAGGGCTTGTCTAACACGCGACTGGTAGAAACAACTACGCTGTGAAGCCGATTAGATTCCTTAATACATAGTTGAAGATATTTCAGTCTGTTGAGATCATTCCTATTAAAGACAAGATAAGCATACTCGTAAAAGAACAATATTAAAACTTGTAGGCCTCTATGCAAAGACATTCCGGTCAGGTTCTCTTAAAGGTATCGCCTGCAGAGAGAAAGAGGGATCCGAAGTATTTGGTAGTACCAGTTATGGATACTTGGTAATGGTTAAAGAACTCTAAGAGCGATTGTGTCCAGAAATAAAGGACCTGGAAAACAGATCGAATTTTCAGAAATTTTAAAACCAACATTTCAAACTAGAGGAGAGGACCGTTGCCCCTCCGCCACCCCATCTCTAAATCCGTTCATTCCTGTGCAGATACCCGGCCAAGATGCGCCTTCCCAGGCCTTTTCGGTTGATATAGAACGGTGGGGAGAAGCTCTCACAAACTCGCCCGGACCACGTGACCTGAATGGCACAGACCGCGCGGAACACTGGCGCCTAAGGACTGGGCAAGTTACCCAGTATGTGCAATAGGATAGTTAGAAACTTCACATCAACACTAACCATTCAAACTCTTCCTTCTCTCCAAACACCTCTTCAATTTCCTGCCGACACTTCTGTTGGTGTTCTGGAAACCGTGCCAAGTTGTACAATGTCCAAGAGATAGCTTTGGAATTGAACAAAAAGGAATGTTTTTTCCGAATTCAAGATGGCGGCACTTTCTAAATTAAACGGATCAGTAAAACCAACGAACACAAAACTCTCCCAACGGGTGGAATTCTTTATACAACTTTCTAATCTAGTTTGTTTGTTTCACGCTGTATTTTCCAGGGTCCCCAATTAGCACTGCATTGCTACTAAGTCTTATTTCATTTTAATTAATACAGAAATGGCCATTTGTCAGAAAGCAAAAAAAAAAAAACAGTATTTAGGAAGAAGGGCCACTTTTAAGAATTTTCCTCTAAATTTATAGTTTTACTCACAGCTGGCTGTTGTATCGTGTCCCGCAAACATGAAGGTCATGACTTCTGAAATTATTTCCTCCTCGGACAAACCATTCCTATGTTCATCCTGCAGCATAATGAAAAAGTCTTGTATGGTGGTTGTTTTTTAGTGTTTGATAGAGCAAAAAATGCAACAATTATTATAACGGCAACTTGACGCTAAGGTAGAAGTTGTGATTACGGTGGCGCCACTAAACAAAATTTTTGGCATTTTTTGACATGTTTTCAACATCATTTGATGGGTTGCATGCATTTTTTAAAGGATTACTGATTGATTAAACCTTTCAAGTTGTGATAATCGTTCTCCAAAAGATTGGTTCTGCTTGAGACGGAACACATCAAAGCAGTCAAAAAGTCGTACACAACTTGTGAAAAAAGGAAAAGAATCTTTGTCTAGCAGCAGCATGATCGTCACTCAGGACTTTAAAACGCCTGCATTCACCATTTTCACATACACCACAATGCACCTCGTTTACCGCCCAAAATTTTGCATAACCATTGTTTCCAATTTCCCCTGGGTAATACAGTCGTCCCAAGAGAAATCGAAGACAATGGTTATGCAAAATTTTGGGGGGTAAACAAGGAACATTATGGTCTAGGTGACAATGGTGAATAGGCTTTCTAGTTACAGGTGTACCGTAAACTGTTGCTTATAAGCCCACTCCCCAGTTATAGGCTACCTGTAACAAAAATATACATGCGATTACAAGGACTCCCCGCGGGATATAAGCCCTCCTGTAATTCTGTTCCGCATTTGTTGAAATATGTTCGATTTATGACTTTTTGAAGCTTAATTGAAAAACAGTAAAATTTAATATAAAACGTGTTTGTGATCAGCACTGCTGTAGCTTGTTTCAAAGAGATTTTTCTATTCCGGTTATCAAGCCCCTTTGGATATAAGCAGTCTTAAAACACCTTGCCAAGATACATAAACCGTGGGCTTATACGCCACATTTTATAGTATTTTTGCATTACCCTAGCTCCGAGTAGGATGTCTAAGAAATCCAAACGTTTCTTCTTCTGAATCCTCTCTTGCTCATCCTGCAGAAGTTATAAGTAGAATATTCTAGGGATGCCCCTAAACATGAAGCAGTACGTTTCCCTAAGGGAATTTCCATTCTTTATTCGTCACTTGCACATCTTCCACAATGCACCTTATTTGCCCTCCAAAATTTTGCATAAGCATTATTTTCAGTTTCTCTTGGGACGGCTGTAATACCCAGAGGAAATGAAAAACAAAGGTTATGCAAAATTTGGGGGGTAAATGAGGTGCATTATGGGAGATGTGCCAGTGGCAAATTATGCACTAATAACCTTGGTCATAAACAAAGAACTCTCAAAACTCTTAAAAATAAAGAACAAATGGCTCATTAATTGCTTTTAATAAATGCAAGGCAGGTCACTGAGGTGAAACAGGAGGTCATTAGAGAGATTAAAGAGAGATTAAGATTCACGTTTACGCCAAACGGCAAACGTGAATTTGTACCACGTGACGAAGTTCTCTCCTTATTTTTCGTTTACTGTATATTGTTTCCACACAAAAATAACATCAAATTACGGTCAAAACGCCACAAGAATCGTTCTGGACTGTTTTTATCTGCTTATTTTCTATTCTGAGAAATTCTCAACTGACGTTTGCCGTTTGCCGTATGCCGTAAACGTAAATCTTAATCTCTCTTAAGAGTCAGATTTACGACAAACGGCAAACGTCAGATTCAAGTTGAGTAAATCTCAGAACAGACAATAAACAAATAAAAAGTGTCCAGAACAATTCTTACGGATAAAACTGGTGTGAAAATACTCTTTTCCGAGTAGAAGTAATAAACAGTTAACGACAATTAAGGGGAAAACTTGGTCACGTGGTACAAATTCACGCTTGGCGAAAACGTGACTTTAAATATCTCTGTTATTAGAGAGGGTAAGCACCACGTTTACGTCAAACGGCAAACGCGAATTTGTACCACGTGACTACCCTTTTACTTTTCGTTTGCTGTCTATTATTTCTACACATAATTCATTATCCACAAGAATTGTTTTGAGCTGTTTTTACCTGCTCATTTTCTATACTCTTTATTGCCAATAATAGCCTACTGTTTCACTTCAGTGGCCACAATAATGACCTGCGGATTTGAAAACAGTGGAAAGGTACATTTCATCAGATAATGGCAATCGCTCCTCGGCCTTCTTAAAATGATAACATCGGGCTACGCGCTTGGTCATTATTTCTAAGAAGGCCTCAGAGGTCAGATATTTTCCCATATAGAATTACCAGACTGCTTCCATTTTTTGTTCTCTTGCTTATAATTGATGTAATTTGACGTTATTCTGAAAATGGCCTATTACTGATGACACCTTTTAGACCTCAGAGCCCACTGTTTTGGGCCAGCACAAAAAGGGCCACTGCTCACACTGACCAAAAGGAAAGCAGGCTCTGAGATATGCCGCTGACCGTATAAGTATTATGAAAGCTTCGATTTCTCATGCATTCTGTCCGTGAATAGACCATTTTACAGTTACAGGTGGAAACAGGCAGGAGTTGACCATATTTTGATATAACCCTTCCTGCTTTGGTATTCTGGTATTTTTAATTTCATAATTTCCACGAGAAAAGGAAAGAGGTTTGTATCAAACCAATGCTAACTTCAGCCTCACGTTCACTCTAAAGCTGGGATACTAAGCTCACAACTGTAAAATGGTCTATCGTTAAAAGTCAAACAACGGCCGGCGACCCTCCTATCTCCTTACAGCGATGATATGCGCGTCTACACAATAAAGAGCTTAAGCAAAATCAGATTCCAACGACTTACGTCAACCGGAAGTCGGTCATTTACCCTTTGATTGTGCCTTAAAGTTAACAAATTTGTATTGCCAAGTATCTTTTCTCTTATAGAGACAATTTGCCCTAGAAGTTTGGCAAAACCAATGCCCAAAAATGCAAAAAGTCCACTTCCAGTTGACTTGCGTAGCTCAAAAACACCTTTTCTCTCTCACCTCCAGAGTCGCTTCATTCATTTCCATAATTCCTTTCAATTACGAGCGGGAGCCCCGGTGGAAATTAGTTACTATTAACCCTTTAAGCTCTAATATCAAAATTCAAATTCTCATTTGTTGTCCCTATACATTTCCTATAAAAGTAGTAGTGAGAAGTTGTTGAAGTATCAACTCATTGTGGCTTGTGTGATCATGTCCTTAATTCTCATCACCAATCCATTTTATAATAAAGCATTGATATCACAAGGAGAATTTTGATACTAATCACTCTTAGGGCTTAAAGGGTTAAGAGCAATCACAGGTTTTGGAGACAATTATAAAAGCTGTAAATTTTGTAACATTTTGTGAATTACTACGATTAAGATACAGGTGTATGGAAATATTATACCATCTGAAAGCAATGGTCACACTACACAACTCTGTGATAAGGCAAGGAATATAAGAATATGTTGCACGCATGCGTAAGATACTCGCTATACCAAGCAGTTGTGTAGTATGACCATTGCTTTCAGATGGTTTAATTTTGGAGAAAAATATAAATCTATTTTTTTTTACTTTCTTACGCAAAACAACACGTTCGCAATACTTACAGTGTCTTTTAAAGCAGCTCTCCGCTCTTCGACTGTTTCTTTGGCTTTGTTACGAATCAGGGCACAGTTTTTAGCAAACTTTCTTGCTCCTGCGGTCATTTGATAGATAAAATCAGGATAAAGCCAAGGGTTCCTAAATATAGAGAAAAAAGAACTCTACACAATCGAAAATGTTCGATAATACCTTTAGAAACATGCAACCTTTAAAACTTTCCTATATCAGTCTACAAGCGCTACATCTCTATCTAGAACGTCACCAACCAATGTTACACGTTCTATTTTGCCAAGAGAGAAACATAAACAAACTGGAAGATTTTCGGCCAAAAACATGGAAATTTACCAAATTTCATAAAACGATGATTTTATACTTTAGATCGAAGTTATTATCGTCTGGAAAGACTACAAGTTACACATTTTTCACCAAAACCATAAACTAATCCCTTTGGAAAAATGAAACGTTTGTGCCTCTCTTAACGTCTTTCTTGTAGATAGGTTAGTTTTTGTTTCTAGAACATCACCAAAACGTTTATTTTGCCTGTATATTGGCTACAGAATGAAAAAATTAATAGTTTTTGACCCAGAGCATTGGACTAACCAGCCCCTTTGGAAAAATGCAAATTTTGCGAATCTCATCGATGAATTTTATACTCAAATTGTGCCACTTCCCTGAATCGATCTTTTTAAGTCTAAAAGGGCTAGTCTTCAATCTAGACAGTCACCAAACATTTTTAGTCGGCCTGTTTTGCATAAAAAGGCAGGATGAGCAAATTTTAAATTTTTCACCAAAACCATGGCCTACCCCTTTGAAAAATGCCAATTTTCCGATTTGTTATAAGTCTAAATAAAACAACACTAAACACAATTAGTTGATTTATTTTATTTCAAAACATACCATACAGAAATTAAAAATTTTGCACCAAAACCATGTAACCGATTTGGAAAAATGCAAATCTTTCCACTTTCTCAAAACGATGTTATCAAAGTCTAGAAAGCCTAGTTTTCTAACAAGAAGGACATTAAACGCTTCTAGTCGGACTATTTCGATAAAACAGAAAGAATAAATTTTTAAGCAAAACCATGGAAACCCTTAGGAAAATGCAAATTTTGCGATACTATTGACTAACCCCTTAGAAAAATGCAAACTTTGCGATTTTGTTAAATCGATTTTTTTAAAGACTAGTTCTCTATCTAGAACGTCACCAAAAACTTTCATTCGGACTATTTCTCTCTTGGCAAAATAGAACGTGTAACATTGGTTGGTGACGTTCTAGACAGAAATGTAGCGCTTGTAGACTGATATAGGAAAGTTTTAAAGGTTGCATGTTTCTAAAGGTATTATCGACAAAAACGGTGGACTAAATAACCCCTTTAAAATAAGGACAATTTTGCGACTTTTTAAAATCGATGTTTTTATAGTCTAGAAAGGCTATTTCTCTACCTAATGCGTCACCAAACACATTTTATCCACCTTGTTTGTATAAAAGAAAATAATGAGAAAAATTGCAATTTTTGACAAAAACCATGGAATAACCCCTTTGGAAAAATGCAAATTTTACTTGTTTTTTTTTACTTTACTTTTTTTCACCGAACACTTTTACTCGGCCTATTTTGACTTTAAAAAAAGAATAAGCAAAATTACAATTTTTAACAAAAAACATAGACTAACAACTTTGGAAAAACGCAATATTGTGACTTGTTCAAAACCATGTTTTTATAATCTAGAAAAGCCTATTTTCCTATATAGAACGTCATTAAACACTTTTGTTCGCCATTTTTTGAATAAAAAGAAAAAATGAGAAAGATTACAATTTTTGAGAAAAACCATGGACCCTTTGGACCCTTTGGAAAAATGCAAATTTTGCGACTTTTTGTAATCAATGTTTTTATGGTCTAAAAAGCCTATTTCTCTATGTAGAACGTCACCAAACAGTTTATTTGGCATATTTTCACTAAAAAGAAAACTTGAGAAAATTTACAATTTTTGACAAAAACCATGGAAAAAAAATGCAAATTTTGTGACTTTTGAAAATCGATGTTTTTAGAGTCTAGAAAGGCTATTTATCTATCAAGAACGTCATTACACAGTTTTATTTAGCAGGTTTTGAATACAAGGAAAGAATGAGAAAGATTACGGTTTTTGAGAAAAACCATGGACTAACCCCTTTCGAAAAATGCAAATTTCCCGACTTTTTCTAATCAATGTTTTTATGGTCTAGAAAGCCTATTTCTCTATGTAGAACGGCACCAAACACTTTTATTTGGCATATTTTCACTAAACTTGATAAATTACGGTTTTTGACAAAAACCATGGACTACCCCCTTAATGCAAATGCAAAATGCAAAGTTTGCGACTTTTTCAATAGATGTTTTTAAAATATAAAAAGGCTTCTCTATGTAGAACGTCACCAAACACTTCTATTTGGCATATTTTTACTAAAAAAAAAGTGAGAAAAATTACAATTTTAAACGAAAACCATGGACTAACCCTTTTAAGAGAATGCAAATTTTGCGACTTTTTAAATCGATGTTTTATAGTCTAGAGAGGCTATTTATCTATCGAGAACGTTATTAAACAGTTTTATTTGGCATATTTTGAATAAAAAGAAAGAATGCGAGCGATTACAATTTTTGACAAAAACCATAGACTAACCCCTTGGGAAAAATGCAAATTTTGCGACTTTTTCTTATTGATGTTTTTATAGTCTAAAAAGACTATTTGTTTATGTAGAACGTCATTACGCACTTTTATTTGGCGCATTTTGAACAAAACGGAAGAATGAGAAAGATAACAACTTTTGAGAAAAACAATGGACTAACCCCTTGGGAAAAATCCAAATTTTTCGACTTTTTCTAATCAATGTTTTTATGGTCAGAAACCCTATTTCTCTGTAAAGAACGACACCAAACACTTTTATTCGGCATATTTTCACTAAAAAGGAAAAATAAGAAAACTTCAAATTTTTGACAAAAACAATGGACTATCCCGTTCAAAAAAAATAAATTTTGCGACTTTATGAAATCGATATTTTTGTAGTCTAAAAAAGCTATTTATCTATCTCCAACGTCATTAAACACTTTTCTTCGCCATTGTTTGCATAAAAAGAAAAAATGAGAAAGAGAAAAACCATGGACTAAGCCCTTTGGAAAAACGCAAATTTTAAGACTTTTTTAATCGATGTTTTTTTGGTCTAAAAAGCCTATTTCTCTATGTAGAACGTCACCAAACACTTCTATTTGGCATATTTTAATTAAAAAGAAAGAATGTAAAAAATTACAATTTTAAACAAAAACCATGGACTAACCCCATAAAAAGAATGCTAATTTTGCGACTTTCTCAAATCGATGTTTTATAGTCTAAAGAGGCTATTTATCTATCTAGAACGTCATTAAACAGTTTTACTTGGCATATTTTGAATAGAATTAAAGAATGAGAACGATTACAATTTTTGACAAAAACCATGGACTACCCCTTGAGGAAAATGCAAATTTTGCAACTTTTTCTAATTGATGTTTTTATAGTCTACAAAGACTATTTATGTATCTAGAACGACATTACGCAATTTTATTTGGCGTATTTTAAACAAAAAGGAAGAATAAGAAAGATTACAATTATTGAGAAAGAGAATGGACTAACCCCTTTGGAAAAATGCAAATTTTGCGACTTTTTCAGATCAATGTTTTTATGGTCTAGAAAGCCTATTTCTCTGTGACGAACGATGAAAAATACAATGGGTTGACCACTTAAGAAAAATGTCAATTTTTCAACTTTCTGAACTTCTTGTTTTTATAACCTAAAAAGGCGTTTTTTAGTTCTAAATTATCGTAAAAGACATTTTCCTGGCCTATATTGCCAAAAAAAAATTGGAAAAATGGCCACCTTTGGACCAAAACCATGGCTTAAAACCTTTGAAAAAATGTCAATTTTTCGACTTTTTGAACTTGTTGTTTTTATACCCTAGAAAGGCGTTTTTTCGTTCTAGAATATCGTAAAACAAATATTCCTGGCCTATATTGCCTAAAAAAAAAATACTTAAAAAAATAGCCATTTTCGGACCAAAACCATGAGTTAACCCCTTTGGAATACATGTGGGGGAACACATATCACTAGGGATATGTGTTTCCTAGGTAGAGGAAAACATATCACAAGGGAGATGTGTTTCACAGGTAGGGAAACACATATCACTAGGGATATGTGTTTCCCGGCTGGGGGAACACATATGACTAGGGATATGTGTTACCCAACCTGGGAAACAGATATTACTTGGGATATGTGTTTCCCAGCTGGGGGAACACATATTACTAGGGATATGGGTTTCCCAGCTGGGGGAACACATATCACCAGAGCTATGTGTTTCCAAGGAAGGGGAACACATATAACTAAGGATATGTGTTTCCCAGGTGGGGGAACACATATCACTAGAGATATGTGTTTCCCACGTGAGGGAACACATATCAAAAGGGATATGTATTTCTCAGGAGGGGGAGCACATACAACTAGAGATATGTGCTTCCCAGCTGGGGAAACACATATGACTAGGGATATGTGTTCCTCCACCTGGGGAACACATATCACTAGGGATATGTGTTTCCCAGTTGGGGGAACACATATCACTAGGGATATGTGTTCCTAAAACAGAAGTCGGAAAAATGGCCATTATTGGACGAAAACAATGGGTTAATGCCTTTGGAAAAATATCAATTTTTCGCCTTTTTGAACTTCTGGTTTTTGTAGCCTAGAAAGGCGTTTTTTCGTTCTAGAATATCGTAAAAGACATTTTCCTGGCCTATATTGCCTAAAAAAAAAGTTGGAAAGATGGCCATTTTCGGACCAAAACCATCGGTTAACCCCTTTGGAAAAATGTCAATGTTTCGAGTTTTTGACATTCTTGTTTTTATAGCCTAGAAAGGCGTTTTTTCGTTCTAGAATATCGTAAAACACATTTTCCTGGCCTATATTGCCTAAAAAAAAAAGTTGGAAAAATGGCCATTTTCGGACCAAAACCATCGGTTAACCCCTTTGGAAAAATGTCAATGTTTCGACTTTTTGACATTCTTGTTTTATAGCTTAGAAAGGCGTTTTTTCGTTCTAGAATATCGTAAAACACATTTTGGTGACCTATATTGCTTAAAAAAAAAAACATGGAAAAATGGCCATGTTTGGACCAAAACCATGGGTTAACCCCTTTGGAAAAATGTCAATTTTTCGCCTTTTTGACATTCTTGTTTTTATAGACTAGAAAGGCGTTTTTTCGTTCTAGAATATCGTAAAAGACATTTTCCTGGCCTTTATTGCCTAAAAAAAAAAGTTGGAAAAATGACCATTTTCGGACCAAAACCATGGGTTAATCGCTTTGGAAAAATGTCAATTTTTCGACTTTTTGACATGCTTGTTTTTATTGCCTTCAAAGGCGTTTTTTCGTTCTAGAATATCGAAAAAGACATTTTCCTCGCCTATAATCCGTAAAAAAAAAGTTGGAAAAATGACCATTTTTGGACCAAAACCATGGGTTAACCCCTTTGGAAAAAAGTTAAGTTTTCGACTTTTTGAACTTCCTGTTATTATAGCCTAGAAATGCGTTTTTTCCTTCTAGAATATCGCAAAAGACATTTTCTTTCGCTATATTGCCTAAAAAAACAAGTTCGAAAAATGGCCATTTTCAGACCAAAACCATGGGTTAACCCCTTTGGAAAAATGACAATTTTTCGACTTTTTGACATTCTTGTTTTTATAGCCTAGAAAGGCGTTTTTTTCATTCTAGAATATCGTAAAAGACATTTTCCTGGCCTATATTGCCTAAAAAAAAAAGTTGGAAAAATGACCATTTTTGGACCAAAAAAATGGGTTAACCCCTTTGGAAAAATGTCAATTTTTCGACTTTTTGAACTTCTTGTTTTTATAGCCCAGAAACGCATTTTTTCGTTCTAGAATATCGTAAAAGACATTTTCCTGGCCTATATTGCCTAAAAAAAAAATTGGAAAAATAACCAGTTCTGAACCAAAACAATGGGTTAGCCCCTTTGGAAAAAGTTTAATTTGTTCACTTTTGGAACTTCGTGTTATTATAGCCTAGAAAGGCGTTTTTTCGTTCTAGAATATCGTAAAAGACATTTTCCTGGCCTATATTGCCTAAAAAAAAAACATGGAAAAATGGCCATTTTTGGACCAAAACCGTGGGTTAACCCCTTTGAAAAATGTCACTTTTTCGACTTTTCGAACTTCTTGTTTTTATAGCTTAGAAAGGCGTTTCTTTGTTGTAGAATATCGTAAAAGACATTTTCCTGGCCCATATTACCTAAAAAAAAACCTTGCAAATATCGCCATTTTCGGACCAAAACCATGGGTTAACCCCTTTTAAAAAATCTCAATTTTTCGACTTTTTGAACCTCTTGTTTTTATAGCCTACAAAGGCGTTTTTTCGTTCTAGAATATCGTAAAAGACATTTTCCTGGCCTATATTGCCGAAAAAAAAAAGTTGGAAAAGTGGCCATTTTTAGACCAAAACCGTGGGTTAACCCCTTTGGAAAAATGTCAATTTTTCGACTTTTTGAACTTCTTGTTTTTATAGCCTAGAAAGGCGTTTTTTTCTTCTAGAATATCGTAAAAGACATTTTGTTTGCCTATATTGCCTAAAAAAAAAAGTAGGAGAAATGGCCATTTTCGGATCAAAACCATGGGTTAACCCCTTTGGAAAAATGTCATTTTTTCGACTATTTGACATTTTTCTTTTTATAGCCTAGAAAGGCGTTTTTTCGTTCTAGAATATCGTAAAAGACGTTTTGTTTGCCTATATTGCCTAAAAAAAAAAAAGTTGGAAAAATGGCCATTTTTCTACCAAAACCATGGGTAAAATCCTTTGGAAAAAAGTCAATTTTTCGACTTTTCAAACTTCTTGTTTTTATAGCCTAGAAAGGCGTTTTTTCGTTCTAGAATATCGTAAAAGACATTTTCCTGGCCTATATTGCCTAAAAAAAAAACATGGAAAAATGGCCATTTTTGGACCAAAACCGTGGGTTAACCCCTTTGAAAAATGTCACTTTTTCGACTTTTCGAACTTCTTGTTTTTATAGCTTAGAAAGGCGTTTCTTTGTTGTAGAATATCGTAAAAGACATTTTCCTGGCCCATATTACCTAAAAAAAAACCTTGCAAATATCGCCATTTTCGGACCAAAACCATGGGTTAACCCCTTTTAAAAAATCTCAATTTTTCGACTTTTTGAACCTCTTGTTTTTATAGCCTACAAAGGCGTTTTTTCGTTCTAGAATATCGTAAAAGACATTTTCCTGGCCTATATTGCCGAAAAAAAAAAGTTGGAAAAGTGGCCATTTTTAGACCAAAACCGTGGGTTAACCCCTTTGGAAAAATGTCAATTTTTCGACTTTTTGAACTTCTTGTTTTTATAGCCTAGAAAGGCGTTTTTTTCTTCTAGAATATCGTAAAAGACATTTTGTTTGCCTATATTGCCTAAAAAAAAAAGTAGGAGAAATGGCCATTTTCGGATCAAAACCATGGGTTAACCCCTTTGGAAAAATGTCATTTTTTCGACTATTTGACATTTTTCTTTTTATAGCCTAGAAAGGCGTTTTTTCGTTCTAGAATATCGTAAAAGACGTTTTGTTTGCCTATATTGCCTAAAAAAAAAAAAGTTGGAAAAATGGCCATTTTTCTACCAAAACCATGGGTAAAATCCTTTGGAAAAAAGTCAATTTTTCGACTTTTCAAACTTCTTGTTTTTATAGCCTAGAAAGGCGTTTTTTCGTTCTAGAATATCGTAAAAGACATTTTCCTGGCCTATATTGCCTAAAAAAAAAACATGGAAAAATGGCCATTTTTGGACCAAAACCGTGGGTTAACCCCTTTGAAAAATGTCACTTTTTCGACTTTTCGAACTTCTTGTTTTTATAGCTTAGAAAGGCGTTTCTTTGTTGTAGAATATCGTAAAAGACATTTTCCTGGCCCATATTACCTAAAAAAAAACCTTGCAAATATCGCCATTTTCGGACCAAAACCATGGGTTAACCCCTTTTAAAAAATCTCAATTTTTCGACTTTTTGAACCTCTTGTTTTTATAGCCTACAAAGGCGTTTTTTCGTTCTAGAATATCGTAAAAGACATTTTCCTGGCCTATATTGCCGAAAAAAAAAAGTTGGAAAAGTGGCCATTTTTAGACCAAAACCGTGGGTTAACCCCTTTGGAAAAATGTCAATTTTTCGACTTTTTGAACTTCTTGTTTTTATAGCCTAGAAAGGCGTTTTTTTCTTCTAGAATATCGTAAAAGACATTTTGTTTGCCTATATTGCCTAAAAAAAAAAGTAGGAGAAATGGCCATTTTCGGATCAAAACCATGGGTTAACCCCTTTGGAAAAATGTCATTTTTTCGACTATTTGACATTTTTCTTTTTATAGCCTAGAAAGGCGTTTTTTCGTTCTAGAATATCGTAAAAGACGTTTTGTTTGCCTATATTGCCTAAAAAAAAAAAAGTTGGAAAAATGGCCATTTTTCTACCAAAACCATGGGTAAAATCCTTTGGAAAAAAGTCAATTTTTCGACTTTTCAAACTTCTTGTTTTTATAGCCTAGAAAGGCGTTTTTTCGTTCTAGAATATCGTAAAAGACATTTTCCTGGCCTATATTGCCTAAAAAAAAAACATGGAAAAATGGCCATTTTTGGACCAAAACCGTGGGTTAACCCCTTTGAAAAATGTCACTTTTTCGACTTTTCGAACTTCTTGTTTTTATAGCTTAGAAAGGCGTTTCTTTGTTGTAGAATATCGTAAAAGACATTTTCCTGGCCCATATTACCTAAAAAAAAACCTTGCAAATATCGCCATTTTCGGACCAAAACCATGGGTTAACCCCTTTTAAAAAATCTCAATTTTTCGACTTTTTGAACCTCTTGTTTTTATAGCCTACAAAGGCGTTTTTTCGTTCTAGAATATCGTAAAAGACATTTTCCTGGCCTATATTGCCGAAAAAAAAAAGTTGGAAAAGTGGCCATTTTTAGACCAAAACCGTGGGTTAACCCCTTTGGAAAAATGTCAATTTTTCGACTTTTTGAACTTCTTGTTTTTATAGCCTAGAAAGGCGTTTTTTTCTTCTAGAATATCGTAAAAGACATTTTGTTTGCCTATATTGCCTAAAAAAAAAAGTAGGAGAAATGGCCATTTTCGGATCAAAACCATGGGTTAACCCCTTTGGAAAAATGTCATTTTTTCGACTATTTGACATTTTTCTTTTTATAGCCTAGAAAGGCGTTTTTTCGTTCTAGAATATCGTAAAAGACGTTTTGTTTGCCTATATTGCCTAAAAAAAAAAAAGTTGGAAAAATGGCCATTTTTCTACCAAAACCATGGGTAAAATCCTTTGGAAAAAAGTCAATTTTTCGACTTTTCAAACTTCTTGTTTTTATAGCCTAGAAAGGCGTTTTTTCGTTCTAGAATATCGTAAAAGACATTTTCCTGGCCTATATTGCCTAAAAAAAAAACATGGAAAAATGGCCATTTTTGGACCAAAACCGTGGGTTAACCCCTTTGAAAAATGTCACTTTTTCGACTTTTCGAACTTCTTGTTTTTATAGCTTAGAAAGGCGTTTCTTTGTTGTAGAATATCGTAAAAGACATTTTCCTGGCCCATATTACCTAAAAAAAAACCTTGCAAATATCGCCATTTTCGGACCAAAACCATGGGTTAACCCCTTTGGAAAAAGGTCAATTTTTCGACTTTTTGAACTTCCTGTTATTATAGCCTAGAAGGGCGTTTTCTCGTTCTTGAATATCGCAAAAGACATTTTGTTTGCCTATATTCCATAAAAAAAAAGTTGGAAAAATGACCATTTTTGGACCAAAACCATGGGTTAACCGCTTTGGAAAAATGTCAATTTTTCGACTTTTTGACATTCTTGTTTTTATTGCGTTCAAAGGCGTTTTTTCGTTCTAGAATATCGCAAAAGACATTTTAGTTGCCTATATTGCCTAAAAAAAAAAGTTGGAAAAATGGCCAATTTTTTGACCAAAAACATGGGTTAACCCCTTTGGAAAACTGTCAATTTTTCGACTTTTTGAACATCTTGTTTTTATAGCCTAGAAAGGCGTTTTTTGATTCTACAATATCGTAAAAGACATTTTTCTGGCCTATATTGCCTAAAAAAAAAAACATGGAAAAATGACTATTTTTGGACCAAAAACATGGGTTAACCTCTTTGAAAAAATTTCAATTTTTTGACTTTTTAAACTTCTTTTTTTTAGAGCCTAGAAAGGCCTTCTTTCGTTCTAGAATATCGTAAAAGACATTTTTCTGGCCTATATTGCCTAAAAAAAAAAAGTTGGAAAAATGGCCATTTTTTGACCAAAAACATGGGTTAACCCCTTTGGAAAACTGTCAATTTTTCGACTTTTTGAACTTCTTGTTTTGATAGCCTAAAAAAGCCTTTTTTCGTTCTAGAATATCGTAAAAGACATTTTGTTTGCTTATCTTGCCTAAAAAAAAAAAGTTGGAAAAATGGCCATTTTCGGATCAAAATCATGGGTTAACCCCTTTGCAAAAATGTCAATTTTCGACTTTTTGACATTCTTGTTTTTGTAGCCTAGAAAGGCGTTTTTTTCGTTCTAGATTATCGTAAAAGACATTTTCCTGGCCTATATTGCCTAAAAAAAAAAAAGTTGGAAAAATGGCCATATTTTGACCAAAAACATGGGTTAACCCCTTTGGAAAACTGTCAATTTTTTGACTTTTAGAACTTCCTGTTTTTATAGCTTAGAAAGGCCTTTTTTCGTTGTAGAATATCGTAAAATATATTTTCCTGGCCTATATTGCCTAAAAAAAAGACATGGAAAAAAGGCCATTTTTTGACCAAAACCGTGGGTTAACCCCTTGGGAAAAATGTCAATTTTTCGACTTTTTAAACTTCTTGTTTTTATAACCTAGAAAGGCGTTTCTTTGTTGTAGAATATCGTAAAAGACATTTTCCTGGCCTATATTGCAAAAAAAAAAACCCTGCAAAGATGATAATTTTGTGGACCAAAACCATGGGTTAACTCCTTTCGAAAAAGGTCAATTTTTCGACGTTATCAACTTTTTGTTATAATAGCCTAGAAAGGCGTTTTTTCGTTCTAGAATATCGTAAAAGAGATTTTCCTTGCCTATATTGCCTAAAAAAAAAAAGTTGGAAAAATTTCCATTTTCGGACCAAAACCATGGGTTAACCCCTTTGGAAAAATGTCAATTTTTCGACTTTTTTAACTTTTTGTTTTTATATCCTAGAAAAACGTTTTTTCGTTGTAGAATATCGTAAACAAAGCATTTTGTCTGGCCAATATTGTCTCAATAAAACAGTTGGAAAAATGGCCATTTTTGGACGAAAACCATCGCTTAACCCTTTGAAAAAATTACAAGTTTTTGACTTTTTAAACTTCTATTTTTTATAGCCTAGAAAGGCCCTTTTTCGTTCTAGAATATCGTAAAAGACATTTTCCTCGCCTATATTGCCTAAAAAAGAAGTTGGAAAAATGGCCATTTTCGGATCAAAACCATGGGTTAACCCCTTTGAAAAAATCTCAATTTTTCGACTTTTTGACATTCTTGTTTTTATAGCCTAGAAAGGCGTTTTTTCGTTCTAGAATATCGTAAAAGACATTTTTCTGGCCTATATTGCCTAAAAAAAAAAGTTGGAAAAATGACCATTTTTGGACCAAAACCATGGGTTAACCCCTTTGGCAAAATGTGAATTTTTTGACTTTTTGAACTTCCTGTTATTATAACCTAAAAAGGATTTTTTTCGTTCTAAAATATGGTAAAAGACATTTTGTTTGCCTATATTGCCAAAAAAAAAAAGAGTTGGAAAAATAGCAATTTTTCGACCAAAACCATGGGTTAACCCCTTTGGAAAAAAAAAAAAAAATTGGAAAAATGACCATTTTTGGACCAAAACCATGGGTCAACCCCTTTGGAACAATTTGAATTTTTTGACTTTTTGAACTTCCTGTTATTATAGCCTAGAAAAACGTTTTTTCGTTCTAGAATATCGTAAAAGACATTTTCCTGGCCTACATTGCCAAAAAAAAAAAGTTGGAAAATGACCATTTTTGGACCAAAACCATGGGTTAACCCCTTTTGTAAAAATGTCAATTTTTCGACTTTTTGAACTTCTTGTTATTATAGCCTAGAAAGGCATTTTTTCGTTCTAGAATATCGTAAAAGACATTTTGTTTGCCTATATTGCCTAAAAAAAAGAAGTTGGAAAAATGGCCATTTTCGGACCAAAACCATGGGTTAACCCCTTTTAAAAAATCTCAATTTTTCGACTTTTTGAACTTCTTGTTTTTATAGCCTAGAAAGGCCTTTTTTCGTTCTAGAATATTGTAAAAGACATTTTCCTCGCCTAGATTGGCTAAATAAAAAACATGGAAAAATGGCCTTTTTTCGACTAAAACCATGGGTTAACCCCTTTGGAAAAATGTCAATTTTTTGACTGTTTGAACTTCTTGTTTTTATAGCCTAGAAAGGCCTTTTTTCGTTCTAGAATAATTTAAAAGACATTTTCCTGGCCTATATAGCCTAAAAAAAAAGTTCGAAAAATGGCCATTTTTGGACGAAAACCATGTGTTAACCCCTTTGGAAAAATGTTAATTTTTCGACTTTTTGAACTTCTTGTTTTTGTAGCCTAGAAAGGCGTTTTTTCGTTCTAGAATATCGTAAAAGACATTTTCTTGGCCTATATTGCCTAAAAAAAAAGTTCACAAAATGGCCACTTTCCGACCATAACCATGGGTTAACCCCTTTGGAAAAATGTTAGTTTTTTGACTTTTTGAACTTCTTGTTTTTATACCGAAGAAAGGTGCTTTTTCCTTCTAGAATATCGTAAAAGACATTTTCCTGGCTTATATTGCCTGAAAAAAATAAAAAAATAAAAAAAATAGCCATTTAGGGACGAAGACCATGGGTTAACCCCTTTCGAATACATGTAGGGGGACACATATGACTAGGGATATGTTTCCTAGGTAGGGGAACACATAACACAAGGGAGATGTGTTTCCCAGGTAGGGAAACACATATCACTAAGGATATGTGTTCCTCCACCTGGGAAACACATATCACTAAGGAAATGTGTTTCTCAGATGGGGAACACATATCTCTAGGGATATGCGTTTCCCAGGTTCGAAACACATATCACTAGAGATATGTGTTTCCCAGGTGGGGGAACACATATCACTAGGGATATGTGTTTCCCAGTGGGAGGAACACATATCACTAGGGATATGTGTTTCCCGGGTAGGGGAACACATATCACTAGGGATATGTGTTTCCCAGCTGGGGGAACACATATAACTATGGATTTGTGTTTCCCAGGTAAGGGAACACATATCACTAGAGAGATGTGTTTCCCAGGTGGGTGAACACATATCCCTAGGGATATGTGTTTCCCAGCTGGGGGAACACATATGACTAGGGATATGTGTTCCCCCACCTGGGAAACAGATATTGCTTGAGATATGTGTTTCCCAGCTGGGGGAACACATATCGCTAGGGATATGTCTTTCTAAGCTGGGAAAACACATATCACTAGGGATATGTGTTTCCCATGTAGGGGAACACATATAACTACGGATATGTGTTTCCCAGGTGGGGGAACACAGATCACTACAGTAGAGAAATGTGTTTCCCAGGTTGGAAACACATATCACTAGGGATATGTGTTTCCCAGGTTGGGGAACACATATCACTAGGGATATTTGTTTCCCAGCTGGGGGAACACATATCTCTAGGGATATCTGTTTCCCAGGTAGGGGAACACATATAGCTAGGGATATGTGTTTCCCAGGTAGGGGAACACATATAACTACGGATATGTGTTTCCCAGGTGGGAGAACACATATCACTAGGGATAATTGTTTCCCACGTGGGGAAACACATATCACAAGGGATATGTGTTTCCCAGGTGGGGGAACACATAACACTAGGGATATGTGTTTCCCAGGTGGGGGAACACATATAAGTAGGGATATGTGTTTCCCAGGTGGGGGAACACATATCACTAGGGATATGTGTTGCCCAGGAGGGGGAGCACATATCACTAGGGATATGTGTTTCCCAGCTGGGGGAACAGATATGACTAGGCATTTGTTTCCCCCCACCTGGGAAACAGATATTGCTTGAGATATGTGTTTTCTAGCTGGGGGAACACATATCACTAGGGATATGTGTTTCCCAGGTGGGGGAACACATATCACTAGGGATAGGTGTTTTTAAGCTAGGGAAACACATATCACTAGGGATATGTGTTTCCCAGGTAGGGGAACACATATAACTACGGATATGAGTTTCCCAGGTGGGAGAACACACATCACTAGGGATAAGTGTTTCCCATGTGGGGGAACACATATCACTAGGGATATGTGTTTTCCAAGTGGGGGAACACACATCACTAGGGATATGTGTTTCCCAGCTGGGGGAACACATATCACTAGGGATATGTGTTCCCCCACCTGGGAAACAGATATTGCTTGAGATATGTGTTTCCCAGGTGGGGGAACACATAACACTAGGGATATGTGTTCCCCAGGTGGGGGAACACATATTACTAGGGATACAGGTTTCCCAGGTGGGGGAACACATATCAATAGGGATATGTGTTTCCCAAGTAGGGGAACACACATAACTTGGGATATGTGTTTCCAAGGTGGGGGAACTTATGTCACTAGAGATATGTGTTTCCCAGGTGGGGAACACATATCACTTGGGATATGTGTTCCTAAAAAAAAGTCGGTAAAATGGCCATTATTGGACCAAAACGATGGGTTAATCCCTTTCGAAAAATGGCAATTTTTCGACTTTTTGAACTTCTTGTTTTTAAAACCCTGAAAGGCCTTTTTTCGTTCTAGAATATCGTAAAAACATTTTCCTGGCCTATTTTGCCCAAAAAAAAAGTTGCAAAAATGGCAATTTTTGGACCAAAACCATGGGTTAACCTCTTTTGAAAAATGTCAATTTTTCGACTTTTTGAACTTCTTGTTTTTATAGCCTAGAAAGGCCTTTTTTCGTTCTAGAATATCATAAAAGACATTTTTCTGGAGTATATTGCCTAAAAAAAAAGGTTGGAAAAATGGCCATTTTTGGACCAAAACCATGGGGTAACCTCTTTGGAAAAATGTCAATTATTGGACTTTTTGAACTTCTTGCTTTTATAGCCTAGAAAGGTGTTTTTTCGTTCTAGAATATCGTAAAAGACATTGTGTTTGCTTATATTGCCTAAAAAAAAAAGTTGGAAAAATGGCCATTTTTGGACCAAAACCATGAAAAACCTTTGAAAAACCTTTGGAAAAATGTCCATTTTTCGACTTTTTGAACTTCTTTGTTTTTATATCTTAGAAAAAGGTTTTTTCGTTCTAGAATATCGTAAAAAACATTTTCGTGGCCAATATTGCCTCAAAAAAAAAAAAAGTTGGAAAAATGGCCATTTTTGGACGAAAACCATGGGTTAACCCCTTTGGAAAAATGTCAATATTTTGACTTTTTGAACTTCTTGTTTTTATAGCCTAGAAAGGCCTTTTTTCGTTCTAGAATATCGTAAAAGACATTTTCCTTGCCTATATTGCCTAAAAAAAAAAGTTGGAAAAATGACCATTTTTGGACCAAAACGATGGGTTAACTCCGTTGGAAAAATGTCAATTTTTCGACTTTTTAAATTTCTGGTTTTTATAGCCTCGAAATGCGTTTTTTCGTTCTAGAATATCGTAAAAGACATTTTCCTGGCCAATATTGCCTGAAAAAAAAAGTTGGAAAAATGAATGGGTTAACCCGTTTGGAAAAATGTCAGTTTTTTGACTTTTTGAACTTCTTGTTTTTATAGCCTAGAAAGGCCTTTTTTCGTTCTAGAATATCGTAAAAGACATTTTCCTTGCCTATATTGCCTAAACAAAAAAGTTAGAAAATTGCCATTTTTCGACCCAAACCTTGGGTTAACCCCTTTGGAAAAATGTCAATTATTCGACTTTTTGAAATCGTTGCTTTTATAGTCTACAAAGGCTATTTATCTATCTATAACGTCATAAACACTTTTGTTCGCCATTTCTTGAAAAAAAAAACAAATGACAAAGATTACAATTTTTGAGAAAAACCATGGACTAACCCCTTTGGAAAATACAACCTTTTCGACTTTTTGTAATCGATGTTTTTATCGTCCAAAAAGCTTATTTCTTTATGTAGAACGGGACCAAACACTTTTCTTTGGGATATTTTCACTAAATAGAAAAGGTGAGAAAAATTACAGTTTTTTACGAAAACTATGGACTACCCCCTTAAAAAAAATGCAAATTTTGCGACTTTTTCAAGTAGATGTTTTTTTTAGTATAAAAAGGCTGTTTATCTACCTAGAACGTCATAAAACACTTTTATTTGGCGTATTTTGAGTAAAAAGGAAAAATAAGAAAGATTATAATTTTTGAGAAAAACCATGGACTAACTCCTTTGGAAAAATTCAAATTTTGCCACTTTCTTTAATCGATGTTTGTCTTGAAAGCCTATTTCTCTATGTAGAACGGCACTATACACTATTATTTGGCATATTTTCACTAAAAAGAAAGAATGACCAAAATTACATTTTTTGAGAAAACTTAAAATTTTTGACAAAAACCATGGACTATCCCCTTTAAAAAATGCACATTTTGCGACTTTTTCAAATCGATCTTTTTATAGTCTTCAAAGGCTATTTATCTATCTAGAACGTCATTAAAGACTTTTATTTTGCGTATTTCGAACGAAAAGAAACAATGAAAAGATTACAATTTTTTAGAAAAACCATGGACTAACCCCTTCAAAAAAAAATTCAAATTTTGAGACTTTTTCTAATCGATGTTTTTATTGTCTAGAAAGCCTATATCTCTATGTAGAACGACACCAAACACTCTTATTCGGCATATTTTTCTAAAAAACAGGATGAGATTACTTAAAAGTTTTGACAAAAACAATGGACTATCCCTTTCAAAAAACGCAAATTTTGTGACTTTTTTAAATCGATGTTTTTATAGTCTACAAAGGCTATTTATCTATCTACAACGTCATAAAACACTTTTGTTCGCCTTTTCTTCAATAAAAAAAACGAATGACAAAGATTACAATTTTTGAGAAAAACCATGGACTGACCCCTTTGGAAAAATGCAAACTTTACGACTTTTTTCTAATCGATGTTTTCATCGTCTAAAAAGCTTATTTCTCTATTTAGAACGTCATTAAACACTTTTATTTGGCGTATTTTGAATAAAAAGAAAAAATGAAAAGATTACAATTTTTGAGAAAAACCATGGACTAACCCCATTAAAAAAATGCAAATTTTGCGACTTTTTCTAATCGATGTTTTTATGGTCTAGAAAGCCTATTTCTATATGTAAAACGGCACCGTAAAATTTTACTTGGCATATTTTCAATGAAAAGAAAAAAATGTGAACCATTACAATTTTTGACAAAAACCATGGACTAACCCCTTTGGAAAAATGCAAATTTTGCGACTTTTTCTATTCGATGTTTTTATCGTCTAGAAAGCCTTTTTCTCTATGTAGAACGGCACCAAACACTTTTATTCGGCATACTTTTACTAAAAAGAAAGAATGACCAAAATTACATTTTTTGGACAAAAACCATGGACTAACCCCTTTTAAAAAATGCAAATGTTTTGACTTTGTAAATTGATGTTTTTATAGTCTAGAACGGCTATTTATCTACCTAGAACGTCATTAAACACTTTTATTTGGCATATTTTGAATGAAAAGAAAGAATGAGAAAAATTACAATTTTCAACAAAAACTATGGACTAACCCCTTTAAAAAAATGCAAATTTTGCTACTTTTTAGAGTGGATGTTTTTATAGTCTAGAAAGGCTATTTATCTGTCTAGAACGTCATTGCACAGTTTTATTTGGCATATTTCTACTAAAAAGAAGGAATGACCAAAATTACATTTTTTGACAAAAACCATGGACTAACCCCTTTTAAAAAATGCCAATTTTTTGACTTTGTAAATTGATGTTTTTATAGTCTAGAACGGCTATTTATCTACCTAGAACGTCATTAAACACTTTTATTTGGCATATTTTCAATGAAAAGAAAGAATGCGAAAGATTACAATTGTTGGCAAAAACCATGGACTGGTTTATTAACCCCTTTAAAGAAAAGCAATTTCTGCGACTTTGTCAAATCGGAGTTTTTACAATCTAGAAAGACTATTCCTTTAGCTAGAACATCACCAAACACTTTTATGCGACATATTTCGAGTAAAAAGAAAGAATGAGATAAATTACAATTTTAGACAAAAACCATGGGTTAACCCCTTTGGAAAAATGCAAATTTTCTACTTTTTAAATCGATGTTTTTGTAGTCTTGAAAGCCTATTTTTCTATCTAGAACGGCACAAAACACTTTTATTCGGCCTAATTTTGACTAAAAAAGAAAAAATGAGAAAAATTACAATTTTAGACTAAAACCATGGATTAACCCCTTAGGAAAAATTCAAATTCTGAGACTTTTTCAAACAGATGTTTTTATAGTCGAGAAAGGCCATTTATCGGTCTACATTGTCATTAAACACTTTTTGGCATATTTTGAATAAAAAGAAAGAATGAGAAAGATTAAAATTTTTGACAAAAAAATGAAAATTTTGCGCCTTTTTCTAATCGATGTTTTTATGGTCTAGAAAGCCTATTGCTCTGCGTAGAACGGCACCAAACAATTTTATTTGGCATATTTTGACTAAAAGGAAAGAATGAGAAAATCACAATTCTTGACAAAAAATTTCCCTTTGGAAAAATTCAATTTTTGCGACTTTTTTAAATCGATGATTTTATGGTCTACAAAGGCTATTTATCTATCTAAAACGTCACCAGACACGTTTTTTGGCAGATTTTGAATGAGGAGTAATAATGAGAAAGATCAGAAGTTTTGACAAAAACCTTGGGCTAACCCTTTTAAAATAATGCAAATTTTGCAAATTTTTGTTAATCGATGTTTTTATAGTCCACGAAGGCTTGCTTTCTATCCTTTCTATCTAGAAGGTCACCAAACGCCTTTATTCGGCATTTTTTGAATAAAAAGAAAGAACGAGAAAAATTTCAATTTTAGACAAAAACCATGGACTAACCCCTTTGGAGAAATGCAAATTTAGCGATACAGGTATTCTTAAATCGAGTTGTTTATAGTCTACAACAAAGGTTATTTTTATCTCCAAAACGTCACAAACATTTTTTCCCGGCCTACTTTAGTTTTAATGAAAAACGGATGAAATTTACAATATTTGACCAAACCCAGGGACCCTTCGGTAAAATGAAATTTTTGCGACTTTTTTAAATCGATGTTTTTATAGTCTCGAAGGCCTATTTCTCTATCTAGAACGTCACGAAAAACTTCATTTGTGCTATTTTGGCTAAAAAGAAAGAAAAAACATATTTAACAGTTTTTACAAAAAGCATGGACGAAACCCTTTGGGAAAATGGAAATCTTGCGGCTTTTTAAATCGCTGTTTTTAAAGTCTAGAAATTCTTGACGTCTATCTAAAATGTCTGAAATCACTTTTATTTGGCCCACTTTGGCTACAAAGAAACAATAAAGAAAATTCAGAATTTTATTACAAATAACATTGACGAACCCCTTTGGAAAAATGCAAATTTAGCGATTTTCTTAAATCGAGGTTTTTTTAGTCTAGAAAGCTTAGTTTTATATCTAAAACGTCGCTAAAAACTTTTAGTATTCCTATTTTGGCTTAAAACAAAGTATAAAGAAAACCATGGACTGTCCCCTCTAGAAAAATGCAAATTTTTCCGCGTTTTTACATCGATCTTTTTCTAGTCTTTTAAGGGTAGTTCTCTATCTAGAACGTCACCGAGACTTTTATTTGGCCTAGTTTGTCTAAAAAGAAAGAATAAAGAAAACAGAATTTTTTCACAAAAACCATGGACTAACACCTTTGGAGAAACGCAAATTTGGCGATTTTGTTAAATCGAGTTTCTTATAGTCTAGAAAGGTTAGTTTTATATCCAAAACGTCAGAAATATTTTAATTCGGGCTATTTCAGTTTAGAACAAAAATGAAGAAATTTACATTTTTTTACCAAAACCATAGACTAACCCCTTTGGAAAAATGCAAATTCGGCGATTTTGTTAAATCGAGTTTCTTATAGTCTAGAAAGGTTAGTTTTATATCCAAAACGCCAGAGTCATTTTAATTCGGGCTATTTCAGTTTACAACAAAAATGAAGAAATTTACATTTTTTGACCAAAACCGTAGACTAACCCCTTTGGAAAAATGCAAATTTTGCGACTTTTTTAAATCGATGTTTTTATTGTCTAGAAAGGCTAGTTCTCTATCTAGAACGTCATCAAACTCTTCTATTTGGCCTATTTTTGCTAAAAAGAAAGAATGCATAAACCTTATTACAATTTTTACAAAAGCGATGGACTAACCCCTCTGCAAAAATCGGAATTTGCGATTTTCTTCAGTTGAGTTTTTTATAGTCTAGAATGGTTAGTTTTATATCTGAGACTTCACCAAACATTGTAGTTCGGCCTATTTTAGCTTTAAAGGAACAATGACGCAATTTAAAATTTTTGCCAAAAACTATGGACGAACCCCTTTGGAAAGATGCAAGTTTTGCTATTTTCTTTAATCAGGTTTTTATATTATAGAAAGAGTAGTTTCCCATCTTAAGTCGGCCTATTTTTCCTAGAAAGAAGGAATGAAGAAATTGCAAATTTTTTTATCAAAACCATAGATTAACCCTATTGCAAAAATAAAAATTTTGTGACTTTTGATAAAAATAACGATTAAGGTCGTTCAAATTACTGTCATTTCTTCGGGTTGTCACTGAAAAATGACCTTAAAGGGAATGTGAAAACTTACTTGCTTAGAAGTACGATGAATACTTGGAGGGAGGAAAGAGGGGGAGGGCGCCCGGGAATTATCAACATTCTAGATATTTGGTCTTCTTATTCGGTAACTGTATCAGTTAATGGTTCAAATCTTGCCTAGTCCCCGTACGGCGTCTTTCCAGGCCCTCTCGGTCAATGCATTTCGGTGACGTATCCGAGACGAATCTCGAACCACGTGACCCGAAACACATCGGCCGCGCATAATAATGAGGCCTAGGGACTAGGCAAGTTCAAATCTACGAACCGTTTAAGGGTCATATTCACGATATATTGGATAGCTGTTCGTGTCAGCACCAAAGGTATCTGGTATAGAATGAACAGCAACGCCCGCCAGGTACAGAACTGGAACAAGCTGTTTGCACGTATCGAACGTCGTGCCTGAGCGGTTGACCGATCGTGAACTAAATGTCAGTTCTCACTCCTCAACATTTACTTCCGTCTCAGTGGATTCCAGTCCTCGCTCCTATTTATTCACTTTTGCTACGGTCCGAATACCTGTTCAGACTGCGTCAAAATGAGGCACAAAGCCTATAAAATAATGCGATATGTGACACTCGACTTTCGAAATGAAGACAGCGCAGCTTCGTTACCACACAGATACTGTGTCGAAATCACCGTTCTTAAGTGTAAGAGCGGAAGCCCTATCCAGTATGGTTTCGAGCCGGCGCAAGATCCATCAGGCATATTGTAAACGTACCGTATGACCGCAAGAAAGTAAAGACCATTACCTTTCGCGCTGCGTATACCTTTATGGCTTACATAAGAGAGTATCCCCCGGGATCAAAATAACTTCACTTACATAACTCTGATAAAAAATTCGTCCACTGCATCGTACACTGCACTTATGTAGGAGTTCTTTTTCCTGTAGAGAGCAAAAGTCTTTGTCGTGAAATGATGACAGCAAATATAAAATGTAATTAGTTATCTGTAATAACACCAAAGACTATTTCTCATGGGAGCCCGAAAAAATGAATGTCAAATTTCACAAGAATCGTGAAAACACAGCTAAAATGCTGAAAATTTCATCTGTAAGGTGTCATTTTGAGGAATTTGAGATTTATTTTCTCGGGCTCTCATAAGACATTTTCTTTGGTGTTAATACAGATAACTAATTTCGACGTCATACATTTTGCATTGTTTCTCGCTCAAAGACTGTTGGCACGAAACAGTTTTATGTTGGAAATCATGTGACTTCCAAGAAACCAATGGAAGGACGCGCTAAACCCCAGGTAAATGACAATACATGTTACTTACTCTTCAGTTTGACAGTTGCTATGGTAACTTAAGGCACACTTAAGGATGGAGTCTAATGTCATCAAACTCGTGTGATGAAACAATTCCACCTCTCCTTTGACCGGTGAAGACCACTTCTCCTAAAAAGACAATAAAAATGCCTAGTTGTTCATTCCGGCAAGTGAGGTGTGCCCTGCGCCAGTTAATTCGCGGACGGTTCTAGCTTGTGAGCCTTTTAATGAAATCCTATGATGTGGCCTAACTCAGATTATTATTATTAAGTAGCGGTAGCGGTAGCGGTAGCGGTAGCGGTAGCGGTAGCGGTAGCGGTAGCGGTAGCGGTAGCGGTAGCGGTAGCGGTAGTGGTAGTGGTAGTGGTAGTAGTGGTAGTGGTGGTGGTGGTGGTGGTGGCGGTGGTGGTGGTAGTGGTAGTGGTAGTGGTAGTGGTAGTAGTGGTAGTAGTAGTAGTATCATTATTATTGTGTTCTCATACCGACAAACACCCCAAGGGAGCGAATCATAACCAATGCCCACGGGTCCGTTGGGAACACTCTCCCGGTACTTAGAAGTCAAGCACCCTCCTTAGAATCCTAGCTGTTCCTAATAGCGTAGCTTTCTGTAGCAGTCCTATCTAATCCTAACCCTAATCCCCAGTTTTTCGATCCATTATCCAAGTCTCTTAGTCCGCTTGGTGGACCAGATTTTTTTAAAGTCAGCAAACTGGACTGGGCAGATAAGAAGATCTAAACTGTTAAAAGCACGGTCTCCAACAGTTGTACTATTGAGGCACTTGAGGCCGGGGCCAATGGGTCATGCCTTCCTTTAATCTTCTGAATTGATGTATAAAGTACTAATAGGACTAATAAAAGCAAATGGTGGATGCAGTATAGCGATTGTAAATTGATGTCCTCACAACGAGCAATACGGACGTAGATCGTTTTGAAACTTGAACTGTAGATTTTGGAAGATAAAAATCGTCGTCTTGTTTTCAGAGAATAAAAAAACCTCGACTGCGATTACTCGTATTGGCAAATTCTACCACTCGTTTGCCCCCTGAAATACCAAGTGACATTACTTTTATCCTGTCTCTACTCAAGCGCGTATAAAGATGGCAGGTATCGTGAAGAAGGTCTGTCATTATTATTAGACCCTTGGGTACTTACAAGGAGAACATTCGTGGACTCTTGAAAAACTCCCACATAAGATTTAAGAATTTCAAAATAAAACGCTGGAGTCAGCAGGCGTCTCATTCTGAACCATTTAGCTCCATTAGAGGCAATCAGCCCATCTCCTTTAAAAAATGAAAGACGCCGAAGAGGTACATATTAGGGTCAATAATATGTACTTATTGACTGAGTTGAGGAGGGGATATTTGCAGGACGCACGGACCTAGTGCAGCGAGGTGCGTGAGTACTGACCGAGAGCCAAATATTTTTCCTTACGGCCCGACCTAACTCAGTCAATAAGCATTCTTATCATATGACCGTTGTGTTTTTTAATTTTTCTGACTCGTCGATTAGCACGCTTTTCTACCAGAGCCGTACCCGTTTTTCGGGCCAATCACTTGACACCTACGGCCCTTACACCGGACTTCTTTTCATACGGTTTTCCGACGAAATTACGACGGGGCCGTACGAGTCATATGATAATAAAATGTAGGGCACACCCAAACTTTGGTTTTGGCATCCCCTAAATGAAACGCCGTATTTACAAATTCAAGGCCCGGGGGGAACTCCTTATAATGGCCTATAAGGGGAGGCTCCGCCCGAAAAGGGTACCTTTTTTAGGGTTCAGGAAGATGAACGTTAAGGGTAGGGATTTTACTAGTTGAGGTATGTGAAAGGGTAGGAAAATCTGTCATTTCAGTCTTTACAAAGCCCAAAACGCTAACAGATGCATTTTATGGCTGTGAAATGTCAAAAAACGTTCTAATTTTGTGGTTTATTCAAGACAGAGCATTTACAGCACTTCAAAGGGTACAAAGTTCTAAGCTATAGGTATGTGAAAGGGGTACCATTTGCCAATAGGAAGTTATAAGGAAGGGGTACCTTTTCAGTCAAAAGGGTATAAAACAGGGTAAGGGGTTTGACCTCAGGGCAGAGTATACACAGCCCCGGGACTTTACAGAACAATAAACTCACTGAACAAAACCGAGAAATTTGACTAACTCTACAGCGATAGACATCACAATCGGAATTGTATCATGAACCACTCAAAGCAAACGTTTTCACAGCCAATAACATCAGAACTTAACGGAAAGACGACCAAAATCATCGCGACTCAATTGGCCAAATTAGGATAGACAAAATTAGGATAGACAAAGCAAGTTGACTCTAGTGACTACCACACAGGTTATCAAAACAAGAGTCACTGTCAACAACAGTCCTAATTAGGTCTACACTCCCCCTGACGATCATGTCCAACTACTTGGGCTATGTTTACACTGGCCTGTGTACAGACACGCCCCTCCCCTCTGAGAAAAAATCAGGGAGAGACACTCTCCCCGATTTTTTTTTTTTGAGGGGAGGGGTTCTGTACAGAGGCTAAGTTAACTAAACGTCTTCTAGAGGCTATTTTTAAAGAAGACAGTAGGCATATTAGACACATTGTGTCCTCTTGGATTATTTTTACCAATAATAAAGTATGCCGTACATACCTATGAAAGGCTTTACAAAATTGTAAGTAGGTGCTTTAGGGGCGTTACTACTCTGGACCACCCTAACAGTGTCTGGGTGGCAAAGAACTAGAAATCCTACTGTAGGACTCCGCCATTCAACGTAGCACTTTTTGAATTCCGTAGCACATCTCACATGGAACTTCAACAAGGCCCCATCATGATTCTTTATCTAAACAACAAGAAAAGGGATTGAAGAGTAACGTTTTCTAAATGTAACCAAGTCAGTGTTTCGAGGTGTTGTAAGATCAAATTCAAACCGTACCCCCACCATTGTGCAAGTGGCGGGGCAAGTACAATGGAGAGAGAAGTGGGGGGGGGGGGGGGGGGGGGGGGGTTGGGGGATTTTTTAAGCAAAAAAAAGAAAAAAGGAATTGTAAGGGAGATTTTTTAAATGTGAACTAACGCTGGTTTTGTGGTTGTGTTAAAAAAAAACCCACACCCCCCCCCCGCCTTTGGGGGGGGGGGGGGGGAGGTAAAAGGGGGGGGGGGGGGGGGGGGGGGGGGGAGGGCGCAGGATTCGTGGCAACCACCAACTTGAATTTTGGTGGATCAAGACTTGCAAGCAATAGGTTTTCATTGGGGTCGCCAATGTTAGATCATCAAGGTCCTGGTCGGAGTATCTGGCGTTTCTGGGGGAAAAGGGGTAAGATGGAAACGAAAAAGGGAATCTCCTCTCCCCTAGCCCCTTAGGAAGGCCTGATACTCAGGCTATCAAGGTCCCCACTGATTTACCAAGACCAAGCCATTCCTATGGGCGTTGAAACGCTTTCTTTTGTTCCAATAAATTTGCATATATGCTGGTCACGTAAGGGAAACGCTCTCCAATCGTTTAAAACATAACGCACGACACGCATGTCTCAAGAAGATACAAATAAAATTATAAATGTCTTTTCATCCACTCCTTGGCGGTTTTTCATCTTTATCCGAGAAGACTAGGAAACTAAAAATACAAAAAAATACCCCTTTATCTTAGCCTTATTGTGAAGAACAGAAATAAAATAAACTTAATTATGCTGTTATATTTTGTGTTTTCTTGTGTTTTTAGGGCGATCTGGGCTTGTTTTGCGATCTTGTCGTAACCTTCGGTACGATTCCTTTTTGGGTTTTCGAAAACACACAGTGCAACCGTTTTTATTTCTTTCACTTTTTTATTCTTTATCAAATTGTCTACATGTCTAGAGCACCGATAGCCTGAATTTCAGCCATCTCCTCGAGTCGCGAACACCCGAGAAAGAAGAGTTTGCGACTCAAAGGGTTCAGGCTAGAGCACTGACTCCTAAAACCAGTGTTTTTTCACTGTTTTTTCTTCCCTTGCGTGACTTGCGTGACTTCGCATATTAATGAATGCCAAATATAATCACACTTCAAGAAAACAGCAGTAGTCACGAGACAATCGGAGACTGAAATAAACTGAACAAAAACTGTTCCAAACCTGAATTTTTCTTCAGTCGATTCGTGTGCCGTTGACTGACGGTTCATGAAAGCTCCGACATGAAAAATTTTAACTTTAATAATTATAAACGGTTTAAAGCTTTAGAATATCAGCCGGTCACTTCATATTCTTAATGCTGCTATAATAATCTCGTGGTCGTCAGAATTAACATAACAAGTAATGTAAAAGTAAAGACAAACTGTAACATCGGCTGTATATCAATAAGTCTCTATCGTGAAGAATATAAAAAGCCTTACGTGTTTGCGATGCCCGGTAAACCAGTCACTTGGTGCTGAGGGAAACACGGCTAGGTGTCTTGCTCGGCGATAGCTCTTCACTAAGCTGATTATAACATTGCAAATAGCTATAATTCCAGCGGCTGATAAAATTGGAATCCAGAAGTAAGCTGAAGCCATTTTGAAACCTTCGACGGACAGCACGTTAGTCTCTTCTGAGCCAAATGTTCAAGGCACCATCAATAGACGAACATGTTGAATCAGCCGCGGAGCCACGAATATATTAAATGTCACGTGATAATTTACAAGGTCACGCAACATTCAATATATGGTGGACAGAAAATCCCGTGCGTTTCGGTATGAATACCACTGCCTAAATTATTTTTGACTGCACAAGCGTTGAATCCGCAATTTCCTCCGCATGTGCCAATATTTGAAGAGGAAGGCAGCCCCCATAGATTAACATCCAGATATTCTGCAGTTTCTTACGCTTTCGCTGTCAAAGGCTTTTATGCATTATTTTGGGCGTTCGAGGTTTTGTCTAGACTAGTCCGGGAACTATTTCATGGCTGCACTTTCCACCACTGACCTGTCTCCGCTCTGCAGAGACAAATCTCACACTTATCTACCCCTCCCCCAAATCGTTTGTTTGTAATCTCCCAGATTCTGGGAGGCACGTGACCAGACCCAACCAGGGTCTCTCGAAGGGTAGGAGAGAGAACCTGGGAACGAGGTTGAACCTGTTGCTTTTTTTGACGTTCTCGTTGCCGTCATTCGTCGTCGTTGCTATGATGGCTCCCCACTGGCTAGACGAACGCCACTCTACCGGCAGACACAGTTCCTTTCGAGAGTGCATTTAAGTGTTAACTTAAAAAAAACGTGAAGTGTAATTGCCATCCGTCTATTTTAAAAAAAGCACACACACTTTTAATACACACGTCATACATGTGTGAAACATATTTCACTTCGCCGAAAAGAATGAAAGTCTTCCAAGTGCGCACCTGTTAGTCCTATTTATCAATTCGTTGATAATTGACTAAAATATCAACAACAAGACACCATAAATCCGTATTACAGTATACTCCGAGTCTTTTTAAATTAAAGTGAGTTGGAAAATGAATTTTTCCAAACAGACGTCGCAATTTGACACTTGCCTAAACGATCACGGCCGGATGCCCGAATGGAAGACAGCATATCTAACCACCCCAGTAACTGCATCAATGATTTCCTTATCCGTCGTCAATCTGCTCGTATCTCCTTGTACTATATTTTTAAATGCCTTAGTAATGATTGCGGTCAAAACATCAGCAAGAATGAAAAGCAATTACCACATTTTGCTGGCCTCTTTAGCTTTCACTGACTTGATGACTGGCGCACTCGCACAGCCACTGGTTGTTGCGGTACTATTATACCGCCTCAATGGAGACTTACTAGATTCCTACCAATGAAATAATTGCCTTCTTGAATATATTGCAGAGATCGCCGGTGTAACATTTGTCATTGCCTCCATGCAACATTTGGCACTGTTAAGTGTTGAACGCTTCGTCGCAATAACATATCCTTACCAATACCCCGAAATCATCACAAAGCGTCGCTTAATTTCAAGCGCCATCTTCGCTTGGTCCTTCGCCGCTTTGACTGCTGGGTTATCTGTGAACAGTTTTTTCACTTTCATATATCGAGGCTTCTTGATGGTAGCCAGTATTTCAATTCTGGTCTTTAGCCAGATTGCCGTGTATCGAGAAGCTCGAGCTCAGATGCGTAAAATAAAAAGTCAGCAAGTCTCTAAGGAGGCCAGAGAAGTATTTTTAAAGGAAAAGAAAGCTATGAACACCACGACAATCATTATTGGCGTTGTTCTGTTCTCATTTCTACCTATGATGTTACTACGAAGTTTTTTTATCTCTCTCTTGAGTTCACCCGCTACCAAATTGGTTAAGGAATACGCGTGCAGATCGCTTATGCTTTGTAACTCTGCTTGTAATCCTGTAATTTACTGCACCCGTAACAGGGAATTCCGAAAAGCTTTCAAAAGACTATTACGTAGGCGAAGTCAGATAGGACCAACTTGAAAGGACGGCGGATAAAAATACTTCATCAATCCTTCTTCGAAAGCAGATAATTTATAAAAGTAATTAACTAATACGTAAACCGGTAGTACATGAAAATAAATTGGAAAATTTCAGAGGCAGGAACATTCATTTAATTTGTTGCACCGTGCGCTTGAAGGAAAAATACATTTGCATGCAAGGAAACGCCTTTTGCAAAGGTTCAGATTTAAAAAACGAAAGCAATTTGGTGGCTCTAGTGTAATGACTTATTCTCTAAAAGGTAAAATAATTTGTTTCCTTCATTTTCTGGGTCTTTATCAAAAACTGCGTTGTTAGAAGGACCGAGACTCACAAATACTGAAACAGAAGATTTATCGTTTATTTGAATATCTTTTTCTCGGTCTTTCATAATTATTAAGAGAAACAAAATTTCCTTTCTTTCCAAATTAACTGCAAATGGCATAAATTTATTTGACGGGTAAACACTCCTAGAAATTTGTAATGACGAAGACTTTGTTCGTTTGCTTTAAAAGCTGCCACTTATTACTGAGAGCTCTTTCACCAACAATACTTTCGAAAACATCTCGTCAATGATCTTTGAACACGTCATGTTTGGCAGTGAGTTTACAGCTGAGTTTAATGGCCGTGGAAATCAGTCAGCAGCACGGAATCAAAAAGGGGGCATGAAAATAACTCAACCTCTTGAACTAATTGTTTTAAATTTTAATTTGTGCATGTATTCCTTACTTACTAGCATTTAGCCGCGAAAGGATAATGAAATGAAATGGGTAGACCCCAAAAAAATTTAGAAGGGTTTGTATGGAGTTTTCTAAGCATAACTGGGCTACGATCTCAGAGACAATTTGCCCCGAAATGCTCATTTTTGGCAAGTTGGCCTCTTGGACATTGTTCTTTCAGAATATCCTGACAAATCCCATAATTTCAGAAATTTCATTTTTATGACGTCATCACTGTAGTACTTATATTTCGCCTGCTGGCAGACTGATAACTTTCCTATTTTGTTATCGCAGTGCACCGACGGCAACGCTTTGAAATTGTAAGACCTTGAGAATGAACTCTTTCAGTAACTCTTCCAAGCAGACATCGCAGTTAGATTTTTGCAGTAATGTGTTAGATTGGATGCCCGAGTGGAAGCCAGCATATCTTACCACCCCAGTGACTGCATCATTGATTTTCCTATCCGTCATCAATCTGCTGGTGTCTCCCTGTTCTATACTTCTAAATATCCTTGTAATAGTTGCGGTCAAAACATCACCACGGCTGAAAACCAATCACCACATTTTGATGGCGTCTTTAGCTGGAACCGACTTGCTGACAGGCGCCATATCGCAACCATTGGTGATAGCAGAAGAAATATACCTTCTCAAGGGAAAGTCCGTGAATTCTTACTCAGTTTGCTTTCTGAGAAACGTTTCTGCGATTACTGCTGTGACTCCTGTTATTGCTTCTCTTCAACATTTAGCGCTGCTAAGCATCGAACGCTATCTAGCGATAACATACCCTTTCAAGTATCTGGAACTAATCACCGAGCTTCGCTTGACTGCAAGTGTTGTGACTGTTTGGGCTGTGGCAACTTTGTTGACTGTTAGGACTTCCGTATACACTGTTAACAATGCCTTCATCTTAAATTTCCGCAGAGTAATAATGGTAGCCCGTATTTCTATCCTGATCTTTTGCCATTTTGCTGTTTATCGAGAAGCTTGTTCTCAGATTCTCAAAATCGCGACTCAACAAATCTCCACCGAGGCCAGAGAAGTGTTTTCAAAGGAAAAGAAAGCCCTGAACACTACAACAATGGTTATTGGAGTAGTTTTTCTTTCGTTTGTGCCTATGATAATTATTCGACCAGTTTTGAAGTTGCTGATAGGTCCACCCGCTTGGAAGTTTGTTTTGCTGTACGCCTTTAAATCACTTGTGCTTTGTAACTCAGTTTGTAATCCGCTAATTTACTGCACTAAAAACAAAGAGTTTCGACAAGCTTTCAAAAGAATACTAGCCAGGCAAAACCAGAGAAAGACCCAAAGAAAAAACCATTTTGATCAAATCTTTAAAAGAAATAAGAGAAACCAGTGAAATACTTTTCAAGGTTACTATAATATGGCGAAATTATTGATAGAAAGACTTTTTCCAAAAAAATACCACGATTGTGATGTCGATCGTTATATCCCAACTTTGTGTAAGTGTACGCTTAATGTCAGGTGTCGAGGGAAACAGTTAGTTTTGTTTTCCCAAGAGTCCTGATCGTTGCGAGAAATTTTAGAGAGACAGCGGCATGACGCGTGGGCAGATGTAATTTTTCTTTAGTTTTGATAAAATCAATGAAAAAGTGTTTCCAGAGACGAAATTGATTATTATTTTGTTTATTCATTACAAAATCAAAATTTTTTTTACGACAGTTTATTGTTGTGTTTCTGTCCAAATGATTCAGTACACATTCTTTTCTTTTTAGTAAATACTTTGGTACAAATAAGGGAAGAAAGTGATTTCATATCAGTAACGCTTTGTGTTCCACATCCAATTTCGTTGACAAACGTTTTGGACGGTGAAAAACTTCCCATGCTTTATTATCCCTAAGCTCTCTAGATGAGCCCTTTAGGCTCTTGGAGTAAATTTTGTGATAAATATTGTTTATAAAGGTTTAAGAAGTCTCTTAAGTTACAACCTTGATAATAAACTTAAGTGTAATCAGCATCACTATCATGTATCAATCGAAAACTAGTTTAACTTCAATGGGTCTCCACTGATCTAATGACACAAAGAATGAAGTGGTCAAGAATAAAGTGGTCAAAGTTAAATGATAGCTATCAGTTTGGCTGTTTATTTTATATAATTTTGCCTTTGTTCAAGGAATAACATTACGAGTCGGTGTTGCAGTCGACGGTGACCAAATGGTCAGATTTAAGGAACGTAAAACAATATGGCGGCTCTAACGTAGCCTGAGAAAACAGCCAACATTTGGCAACGCCATCACTAGTTTCCCGCCAAATGACGCCTGAGAAACGAGCGCAGAAATTGCATACTGATGACGCGTCACTACCCAGATCTGGGTAGTTAGCGGCCTCTGATTGGTCGTGCCGCGTGGGAAATTTGATTCAACTAGGTTAGCTCTAATGTAATGATTTCTTAAAGAAAAGGTTACCAAAAGACAGCGTTAAAATCAAAGAGATTCACTCATATTAAAATAGTAGGTTTATACGTTTATTTAAACAACATTTTCTCGGTGCCGTTTTGTAGTTCAGAGAGAAAAATTTTTTTTAAATCCAAATTTACCGAGAAGAACATAAATTTGTACGGCTGCAAAACACTCCTGCAAATTTGTAATGACAAAACTCTCTGGGTTTTGCTCTTAAAAGTTGTCACTGATTACTGAAAACTTCTTCTCCAACTCAAAGACACTTTTTCAATGGCCTTTGAACATTGTGTTGTTTGGCAGTGAGTTTCTCTTAAAGGGATCAAAAAGGAGGCATGAAAGTAACTCAACCTCTTAAACTAATGGCTTTAAATTGTCATTTGTGCAGTACTCCTTACTTGCTATTTTTCGGGTTAATTTTCAGTTGCAATTACCACTGTGACTATCATATCTTCAATTAAGTTTAGACTATTTATTGTTGTGGGAATCGGTCAGCACGGATTCAAGCACATAAAAGAAAATTATAACCTATCACCCTCTTGAGGTAATGCTTTTCAATTGTTATTTCGGCTAGCATTTATTACTAACTTTTAGTCGTTGAAAAATTGCACAATATCGAAATCCAGGAACTTTAATCCAACCGGAATCAATTAGCAAACTGTACAACAACGAAATGTTTTGCCAATTTTGTTAGTTAATTACCGTTGTTAAGTTTTAAATGCCACACTCTATTATATCTTTGCATAGCAAACTACCAATTTTCTCATTTTAGTCAGAACGTTACGCGCTATTGTAAAAACTTGTCATAAACTTTTGCCTTTCAAGGCTGGAACAATCTTGGTAAGCTATTCATCCTGAATGACAGTTCCAAACGGTTATCCGGCTTTGGCTGAGCCAAAAAGTTCTGGTGGAAAATTATGAGGTACTCGACCAAATAGGTTCCTGAGGAAATGAACTAAATATGTTACATTACTTTTAAGAAGTTTCATTAAGTGACAACTCCATCAACAATTCAAAGCATTTACCAATAAGTGCAATCAGCATCGACATATGTAAGAAAACTATTTGTTATTCTCTACTGGAAAAAATTACGTTGGACCTTTATTAAATGGCCACCCTTTGAATACCCGTAAGTTGGCGCTTAATGGCGACTTGGCCGCTCAATAGAGGTTTGTCATAAATTAATATAACATTAACGTAATGGCTTTAGCAGAAACATCGCACTTTATCTTGAAACAAAAACGCGACGGGATGCAGCATCACTGGACAACAATCGGTTTTCAACTTCCATCTCGGACTGTATTTTCCTTATCATATTGGAGGCGTGTGTTGCCGAGTGGTTAACACCTCGAATTCAGGATCTGCAGGTCCGGGGTTGAAAGCCTCCCCCGTCGCGTTGTTTCCTTAGACAAGGAACTTTACTCCACTTTGTCTCTCTTCACCCAGGTGTATAAATGTGTACCGGTGACATACTTCTGCGGGGTAACCCTGGAATGGACTAGCATCCCGCACAGGGGGAAGTAGCAATACTCCAAGGCTTGCTTTGCTACAAAAACCAGAAATAAGCTCCGGCCGTGTGGGCCTTTGGCTCGTGTGCGCCTTTACCTACCTATTCTTGAAATAAAGCTAAACAAAATGTATCAAGCACTTGATGGCCGCCTAATAAAGGTGACAACAATGGAAGAACTCTCGTTGGGACGGTCAAAGATGGCCGCGGCCGCTTGATAGAGCTGGTCTTTTAAAAGACGTTTAATTCCCCATTCTATTCTACAATTATCTCGGGACTTTGATGACTGGCAGCTTAAAAGAGGGTGGTCGCTTAATGGGTCTTAATAGATATAGTTCCTTTAAAAGTAGTCCAAGTGTACGTCATTCACCCGTATAAAACAAACATCATCGCGAGTCGATATTGCAGTGGATGGCAAGACTTTATTTGAAATTGTAAGGCCTTGAGCATGAACTCTTCCAAGCAGACATCGCAGTCAGATTTGTCATGCAGTCAGTATGTCCACGATGGAATGCCTGAATGGCAGCCATCATATCTAACCACCCTAGTGACTGCATCAATGATTTTCATATCCGTCATCAATTTGATCGTGTCTCCTTGTACTATGGTGTTAAATGCCCTGGTTATGATTGCGGTCAAAACGTCGCCAAGACTAAAAAGCAACTACCACATTTTGCTGGCCTCATTAGCTGGAACCGACCTAATGACTGGCGCGATGGCACAGCCACCTGTTGTTGTAGAACAAATATATCGCCTTTCTGGAAACTCGGCACATTTCTACAAAGTTTGTCTCCTAAATAACATTTCAAGGATCACCGGTGTATATTTTATCACCGCTTCCATACTACATTTGATGCTACTAAGCGTTGAACGCTACGTCACCATAACATATCCTTACAAATACCTCGAAATTATGACCAAGCGTCGCTTGATTTCAAGCGCGGTTTTTGCTTGGTCGTTCGCAGCTTTGACTGTTGTGTTATCTGTTAAAGACATTTTCCCTTTCTCATTTCGCGCCTTGTTAATTGTAATCAGTATCTCTATTCTGATCTTTTGCCACATTGCTGTGTATCGAGAAACTCGCGCTCAGATGCGTAAAATAAAAAGTCAACAAGTCTCTAAGGAGGCCAGAGAAGTATTTTTAAAGGAAAAGAAAGCTATGAACACCACGAAAGTTATTATTGGAGTTGTTCTGTTCTCATTTCTGCCTATCATATTACAACGATTTATGTTTATCTCCCTCTTGAGTTCACCAGCTACCAAATTGGTGACGGAATACGCCTGTAGATCGCTTATGCTTTGTAACTCAGTTTGTAATCCTCTAATTTACTGCGCTAGGAACAGGGAGTTCCGAAAGGCCTTTGAAAGACTGTTACGTAGGCAAAACCAGATAGGACCGGCTTGAAAAAGTGAAAGGACAACGGATAAAAGAAAACTTCATCAATCTTTTCCAAAAGGAAATAATTTGTAAAAGTAATTAACTAATACGTAAACCGGCAGTACATGAAAATAAAATCCAAGGTACGAAAAACAATATGGCGGCTCTAATGTAATGATTTATTAAAGGAATGGTTATTAAAAGACCGCGTGAAAATCAAAGAGACTCATTCTTATTAAAATGGTAGGTTTGTACGTTCATTTAGATAACATTTTCTCGGTCTTTTGTAGTTCAGAGAGAAAAATTTCCTTTAAATCCAAATTTACCGCAAATGACATAAAATTGTTCGGCTGCAAAACACTCCTATAAATTTGTTCTGACAAAGCTCTCTGGGTTTTCTCTTAAAAGTTGTAACTGATTACTGAAAGCTTCTTCTCCAACAATATGCTCTCGAAGCACTTTTTCGGCAATGGCCATTGAACATTGTGTTACTTGGCAGTAGGTTTAATGGGTGCGGAAATCTGTCAGCACGGAATCCGGCTGTCTCTTGAAGGGGTCAAAAAAGGGGCAAGAAAATAACTCAACCTCTTGAACTAATAACTTTAAACTGTCATTCGTGCAGTACTCCTTACTTGCTAACATTTAAAAAGATAATAAAACACTGAAATCCAAGTTCTTTGTTTTAACCAAAATCAAGGGTATTAAAGAAGTTGTTAACTGAAATCTTTTAATTTCGTGTTCTTTTTCTTCACGATTCACGCCCCTACATAATATTTCCACTGGGAAGAAATATTTTTACAAGGAGCACTTAAGGGGAGGGGGTTGGGTTGCCAATGGGCAACCGCCATTCATTACTCGATTTAGTTTGACAAATAATAGTGAATTACGTTTATTTTGGGGAATACAAAAGTCTAAAATCAACTTAGTAAGATACTTCGAAGCAGCCGGTGAGAGCTGAAAATTTCTCAGGCCCTTATTTTGGAAAGTAAAGGGGAAAAAATTTTCTAAACTCGTTTCATTTAGTAAATTAGAAATATTTTTACATTCAATCAAGAGAAATAGACGGTGCAGCTTAGTATTGATTTTGATATATTATTTGAAATTAATTAACCAAGTGCATACAAAACAACTTGTTATAAAAGGTGAATACTAACAGTTTCTCTTCAACAAAATAAGTTTTGTTGTAGGATAAATGATTAAACTCCGCGACTTTCGCAAGACCGAAGTATGGAAATACATATACGTTTATGTACAGTGTTAATAAAATTCTTTCCAGCCTGAGACAAGAACGATTTGACCGATACATTTTCTCGGTTTCTTTTTCTCATTTAGGCCGCATCCAGATCAAACACAGTTATCATTTCCGATGCAATTAAAACCACAGTGTTTGCATAATGGTTTCAACTGTTGTGCAAAAAGGAAGGTGTTTTATTATCATAAATTACTTCTATTTAATATTTATTTTTGACGCAAGCTTCACGATTCTAAAACTTCCTAAATAATCGTTCGCAATTCAACCTTGCTGACAGCCATTCCACGCTATAGTCTGACAGTTTGACAACCGATTTTAATGGCAGTAGAAATTCTAGGTTTGTATTCAGTTAGCAAACAAAAAGGGTACAATGAGAAAACCCAGCCTTTTGAACTAATGGCTTTCAACTGTCGCTTGCGCTTCTCCTTACTTACTAACATGTAGCCATTGAAAAGATTACTACAGGCAACTATTATGCTAATATTACTTTGCCTCACTAAACGGTATTCGTGATACTCTTCAAAAGGGAGGGGGGGGGGGGACAGTTTTGTCTAAGGAAGACAAGACAGTGGCATGGGTTCTTGTTGTATACTGTAAGCAGCTGCTTATTAGCCCTGAGCTTATATATCTTCGTAAGGTGTTTTGGAAGGGCTTCTTTCCGAGGGGGCTTATATCCCAGGGGACTTATATCCGAGGGGACTTATATCCTAGGGAGCTTATATCCGAGGGGGCTCTTTCAACCGAAATAAAAAAATGCACTTCGAAACAGGCTATAATAGTACTGATTAAAATACGTCTTGCATTTACTGGTTTATAAGCTTCAAGATGCAATATATTTTTAGAGGGGGTTATATTTGGGAAGAGGGGGCGAGGGAGGGCGTATAATGGCATGTATTTTTAGTTACAGGTAGATGGGCCTTTACCTGGGAGCGGCTCATAAGCAGCAGTTTACGGAAGTTTCCTGACAAAAATAACGAGCAAATACTGTTCATCTTAAGGCATATGCAGAAAAGAAACACTTTTCCAAATTTCTCATCAACTATAGTTAGTTTTTAAATGTGGCACTAGTCTATCAAATTTTGAATGGACACTTATTTTTTTGGTATTTTTGTTAATAATTTATGTACTACCGTAATAATGCGTAATAACATACTTGTTCGAAAATTCTCCGTGCAAAGTTTGCACAATTTGGTTGATCCTGGGCATTGACAAACAAATCAGTGACAGACTCGTGCAAATACACATTTATAGAATTAAAATCAAAATTTTTTGTTGTTTCAGTGACAGCTTTAACAAAAAAAAAAGTGCCATCGACAATAACATAAGCTTTTAAAAAAAAAGATCTTTCATAAAAACACTTGTTTTACTTCCTTGGGACTACACTGAAACAAAGAATAACTTCCTTTCACTTTTAAGAAGTAGAAGAGTGCATCCTTTATTTTTATTCTGTTAATTAATCTTGTCTTTAAAAACGCAACACCGCTACATGAAGTCTTTATTGCGGCGGACGGCGAGAATTTGAAATTTGAGGCCTTTGAAGATGACAAACTCTTCCAAGCAGATATCGCAATTAGATGTTTGCAGTTACGTCTACGATGGTATGCCTGATTGGCTTCCAGCATATCTAACCACCCCAGTGACTGTATCGCTTATCTTCTTATCTGTCATCAATCTGCTTATGTCTGCTTGTACTATATTTCTAAATGTCCTGGTAATGATAGCCGTCAAGACATCTCCGCGGCTGAAAACCAATTGCAACATGTTGCTGGCCTCTTTAGCTGGAACCGATTTGATGACTGGCGCCATTGGACAGCCGCTGACGGTGGCAAAACAAACACGCCGTCTTGGAGGAAGCTCGGTGGATTCTTACTCCGTGTGCCTCCTAGAGGGAGCCGTCACTGTAACGTCTGTAACTGCTTCTATTCAACATTTAGCGTTGCTAAGCATCGAACGCTACCTCGCGATTATGCACCCTTACAAATATCCTGAAATTATCACCAAATATCGCTTGGTCGCAAGCGCGGTCACTGTTTGGTCAGTTGCTGCTTTGATGACTGTTCTGACTTATATATTCTCGCTTAACAATGTCTTCAACTCTGTTTTTCGCGTTATCTTAATAGTTGCTAGTATTTCTATCCTCATCTTTTGTCAGATTGCCGTTTATCGAGAAGCTCGTTCGCAGATGCTCAAAATCGCTTCTCAACAAATCTCCACCGAGGCCAAAGAAACATTTTTAAAAGAAAAGAAAGCTTTGAACACTACGAGAATTGTTATTGGAGTGGTCCTGCTTTCGTTCGTGCCTTTGTTTCTATTTCGACTTTTTATGATGCCTTTCTTGAGTTCACCCGCTATGAAATTCGTAATGGAATACGCCTTTAGATCTCTTGCGCTCTGTAACTCGGTCTGTAATCCTTTAATTTACTGCGCTAGGAACAAGGAGTTTCGAAAAGCTTTTAAAAGACTTCTATGTAAGCAATGTCATCTTCAACCAAATTGAAATATACATATAAAAAGGCTTGATCAACTAAAATGATGTATAAAACTATGATCGCTGTGCATGTTGATGTTGGCCCCATAGAAATGGTTGTGAGAAAAAAATTTCACAAACTTACAATTAGCATTGTGATTTCGATCAACCCCCCCCCCCCCCCCCCCTTTTACACCGGGGGGGGGTAATATTTTGCTGGGAGCCCCAGGGGAAGATAAACATTGATTTCAGTCGGGGGTGTTGACATGTCTTGTGACAAAAAGGGGGAAAAAATTTTGCAACCCCACCCCCAAAAGGGGCATTTTTTTTTTTTAAAGACCCTTCTCCCCCCCCCACATAAAAATTTTTTTTTTTTCCCCCGGGGTCTCACCCAAAATTTACCCCCCCCCCGGGGTAAAGGGGGGGGGGGGGGGGGGTTGATCGAAATCACAATGCTAATTGTAAGTTTGTGAAATTTTTTTCTCACAACCATTTCTATGGGACCCCCCCCCCCCCCCCCCCCCCCCCCATTGTACCACGGTGGGGGTATGAATTTGCGTGTAAGTCCGAGGGAATATACAACATTGATTTCATGGGAGGGGATAGACATGTCTACTAAGCAAAAATGCTGCCATTTTAGGGTAGTGTGTCAACACTTTTGTCCCTCATTGTACGTAACGTGCAACGCCGGCCCTTCCTTCAATTATGTTAAGCATGGCTCACTTTTTGGTAAATGGAACTGTTTTCCTCTGACTACCATTCAGTTTTTAAACTAAATGGGAACTTTCGGAAACTCTAATTCGATGTGTCTTGTTGATTAGGGTTGAACCGATGTAGTCGCGTGAATCGTGACGCCATATTGATATTCAAAATAAGATTCTAAAAAGGGTAGCGATGGGCGATGTTTGGTTTATTACACATAGATTTTCTGTGGTCGGAACGGGAAAAGTTTTAATTGATTCAAAAGATATTAACCGGTGAAAAGTGTCGAATGACCTGTTTTGCTTAATTATTAGTACAAATCAAGTAAAAATAAGAGTTACCAATTCCGGCCAGTTCCTTGCGAAGAGCAACGATACAATAATGGAGATTTTGCCACCCTACCGCCAGAAATACTTTAAACATAGTGTGGGAGCATATGTCAAGATATAAAGTTCTGAGGGATTTTTTTTGGCAAGAGCAAGCCACCTATCGTGAAATGATAGGGAGACTCTGAGGAAGATGAAAAATGTTGTTGGCAATTTCGTAACTTGGAACAATGGCCACTATGAATTACTTATACAAAACTTAACAGTGTATCCCTTGTAACAACATGAAAGTAAAAAAAAAAGGTGGTCACGTGACCATGATCTCATGGAGAGGACGCTTGACCTCTAAATACCTTATGGCTTATTTTGAAGCTGGTAGACAATTACCTATCTACCCACTTTTTCTTCCCAAAAAGGTACTAAATCATGACGTGATTAACAGAAACAAGTTTATTAGATAGAGAAGAAAAATTTACTTGGCATGAATGGCTTCATTCCCCTACCCTAGCATTCTCAACCTCTTCAAAGCCGAGAGGGAGGAACTTAAGTACAACTTTTCGACCGAGAGCAAAAGCACTGAGCTAAATTGAGTCAAGCTGCTTAATGTTAAAAAGACGAATTGGCTATTCACAGTGAATAATTAAAAAAATTATTAACGTTTGATACCTGCGCAGGTAACTAGCTTATATTTAATCACAGTAGTCCTGACACGAACTCTGTGCATTTAAATCATAGTTAGTACCTAACTATGTTTAAATAAATTTACAGATTTTACGCAAACCTTCAAGGTGCTTGTCGAAGTGGGCAGAATTCGCCACTTTGGGAACTGGTCCAAGTAAACGGTTGCCAAGACTTGTGGGACTGTACCAACTCCGCGGTATGGCCATTCCCCTTAAGCATGCACACAACCATATCACCCCGGTAGTGGCGGCCATGGACAGGTAATGGCCATACCGCGGAGTTGACACGTGTCCATCAGTGTTAATATTGGTCTTGTGAAACTGTTACTGGGAACGAGAAAAATGGCCAATAGCTGACCGGCGCGTCCCCAGTATCTATCCCAGAAACACTTGTAGGGCATATTTCGGCACTAGTTCCTTTCCCGTTTTTAAAGCGGCGAATGCACCAATCAGCTTTTCGGAGCCCCACCCCCCAGTACAGAAATTCTCTACAACATATACTGAAACCACCTTTGTGACCCTACGACATTGAAAACCTCTGCCAAACCCCGCTGGTCACTACATCTGGTTTCGGTTGTTCAAAAAGTGGATAGTGCGATCCACTGGATAAACCTCTATCCACGGAGGCACGCAATCGGCTGGAGCTATCTCCATGATCTTTCTCACACGTTTTTAAAAGGACTGAAACTATTATGAGGTGAAATTGCATTTCACTGGACAGCGCAATTGGTTTCCCTAGTATTTATCCACTGGATAGTGATTTATCCGGTGGATAGCGCTATCCAGCTTTTGAACAACTGGGGCCTGGTTTTAGCTGTTGCGATTCAGTCCCTCCATCTAGTATCCACTGGTTGAGACATCTATTTATCTTTGAAACCATTTAGTTGCCCTTATAGCGCACTGGTCTCTATACAATTTACAGTAATTCATGAGGATACTATGTAAATCAAAATTACGTAGGGGATGAAGTCAGGAGTCTTTAAACAAATACCACTTATATAGTGCGGTGCGTCCGTAGAGTTCGGATACCCCAATGTAATAAAATAATCTGTTAATCAAATCACATATCCATATTATGTTTTGGGTAATTAACTAAAAATGTCGGAACTGAAACTGGTCCACGGAAGGATCGCACACAACCTTATGTGCTTGCTTTAAAGCTAGCTGCATCTTCTAGCTAGCTTTTTTTCGAATCAGAGTTTAGTTTTAAGGTTTGCTTAATTAGAGAACATGCCCAAGAGTGCAACGATATTTCCAAAGGTGACCTGGTGAATTGGGAATGAAACCGAAGCCAGATCGAGTTGGAATATGATTACAATGTTGACGCTGGCAAGAAACTATCACATCTTATCGTTCAGTCAGTGATTCGATAACTCAGCTTGTTCTTGTTTGATGGTAAAGCAGTTACTTTCTTTTCAGTAAATGCGGTGTACAAACAAGGAAACAAAGTGATTTCATATTACCGCTTGATGTCCCACACGCAATCGCGTCCTTTACTTTTACACAGCAATGGCCCAGTAGTCATGTTATACCACGCACGCACGCACACATCCTGCTCCTTTGAAGGATAAATACCTGGCAGTAGTTTTCGCGTATTTTAAATGCTCTTAGGCGTGGTAAATGAAACGTGTCGGTTCCACGTGTGTCAAAGCTCATTTCGCATTTCGCAAATGACGTCTTGAATTGCACAATAAACCACAGCGCCTATGGAGGTTAACACTTAACCGCGCCGAATACTCTGTGAATAAAACAGTTGCTGCAACTGTCGATTCCGTTATTGAGCGAGTGACAATGTTAATTATTATTGAGTGAGTGACAGTGTCAATCACTATCTTCATCACTGTCCTCCTCCCCTTCCCTGGGTTCAGGAGGCGGTTCTAGCTTCTCCAGCTCCTGTTTCAGCAGAACTGTGTTCTGCTTCAAGGACTGTACATGATGAGATATGGCTCGCCCCACGGGTCTCCCGGCTAAAAGACTCTCTGTGTCTTTGATCCATCGTTCGCACTGTGCCAGGATTTCATCTTTCTTGTAGTAGAAGTGCGCTTGGATAACCTAATTGTATGCACAAGACATAACAAACGCCCTGAGTATCATTCAAATTCTTAACAACACGAGAAAAAAAAACTTGTCCTAGTTCAGAGCACTGGGCTGATGTAGCATAGTGACAAGTTTTCGTCTTTTAGACCCGAAAGCTTGAAATCAGCTACGTCCACACCGTAAACTTACATAGTAGCTTCAATGCAACCCGGAAGAAATGTTTACTTGAGCTTTAAGCTACTGAAAATGCCGTTTATGGCAAAACGTCTAGGATTAAATCGGTTAATAGAGGTTTTACAAATTGCTGCCCCTGAATGACGCATGTGCTGGACCAAATTGGCGATTCTTCGTCCCCATTTTACCGCCGATCTAATGAATTTCAATGAGAATGTGCTGTTGATCAGCGTCTATATTTACAATAGACTCTAGTCTGACCTGTTTAAAACAGGGCGAAGGCTTCCTTAACTGTTCCAGCATAGCCCAGCGTACAGTTGCTTGACAAATGTTGGCGTCGTATTCCCTCGAATTCTGCTGGCCAGCGGGTGTACCCCTCGACCTCTCGTACCCAGGTTCATTGAAGTATGGCTCGTGAACCAGAATGAGCGATTGAATTGACACCAGAACCTACAATAGGTTGGAAAAACTCTTAGGCTAAGAACGTTCACCAAGCATAACTGACGTAAACGAACTTTAACTTGAGGGGAAAAAAGGTGGAAAAGGCTAAATGCGGGAGAAAAAAAAACCTAACACAACTTCACGTTGGATTTAAGTTTGTTCCGGGCGATCGTGGGGAACGTAACGAAATAGGATGATCGGAGACAAAATAGGTTCCTGCGCCGCTTTTTCCTTAAGTCTCACCCTGCGCGCCGCCCTATTTCTACGTCGGAGACAGGCCATTTGGATTGAAAACAATGAATGCAACCGTGAAAGTAAAGAATAGGAGCTGTTCTTCACTTACTTGAAGAAAGCTTGAGTTCTGTGGATTCCACTTCTCCTCTGGTCTACCGTGCCAAGTGTTCAAGATACTTAGACAAACCTGCCACATAAGAAATACGACAAATTAGCCTTCAGAGCCGTCTGCCTGCTCTCACTATGGGTTAAATGGGTCAAATTCTAGTTAACAAATAAAGAAGCCTTGACTGTGCTCTGTTCTATTGTAAAGCACGCAGGAAGCGGCAAGAGCACGAACGAATAGAGAGATGTAGTCGTGTTACTCCCTGCTTCTTGAGTGATTTAGCCGCTTCCAGAGAGAAACAGAACAGAGGACAGACAAGGCTTCATTATCTATGTGACAAAGAAGCCGTTAAATTCCCCACGCATTACTTAATTCCAGCTTTAAAAAGAAAGTATTAGCAGATGGCGGTGACAGTTTTAACTCCGTGTTTTTATGCTCTCATAAAGCACTGTTTTCATCCAATCAGAGTTCGCGTTATATCTGAACTTTGTTATAAAACGCATGATATCGACCGCATCAAATTGTGACTTTGCACCATTACCTTTCCATCATTGTACAGGTTTGGATTGAAGCGAATACTGTGATGACCAGTTGTCTCAAAGTTGACAAACATGGGAGATTCAGGGTAGTTCTGGGGAAAGTACACATCAAATTCAAAGCATCCATTGGCGTATGGAGTATCCGAAGGACCTGTTATAAGCACCTAAAAATAATGATAATAATAAGGATTTACCCACAGCTAAAAGTGAAACTCCCATGAATAGATTTATAACTTAAACTAGTAACCATCGCAAAGAAATCCACTTAGAGTTGTGCATGCGGTCGGTTGAAAACTAGTAACTTGTCAGCGGATTACTTAAAAAAACACAAAACCTCGATGACTCGGCACCTGAGCCGGCGATATGGTCATGTAATACTGGTCAGCGGATACCCTGTTTTGACAGCTGTCAATTGACCACAACATGGATGTGCAGAAGAAGGTTGCAGGCTCCCACACTAGCTAGAAAGTGTGAGATTTTACATTGGTTGCCCTTAGCGCGCGCGCTGAGATCCGCTAAAAAAACACCCTTTATCTTTCGTTAAACTTCACAATTATAACGGGACTACATCATGATGACTTCCACATTTGTTTGGTCATTACCTTCATTACATCCAGTCTTTCTTTATCACAACGGACAAACACACTCGAACTGCAGGAAAGTGGAAGTGACGTTGCTAATGACGACACTTCCTGTGCCAGACGTCTGGCCCGCACCATGCCACCACTTCCAGTACCATTACCCGCTGACCGCACGGAAGACGCAAAATGGTAGCCACCAGAATCGAACTCTAACTTTCCATCTTTTTCGACCACAATCTTGTGAGTTCCTGTTAAGAAGAAAGACGGAGTAAGAAAAGAAAAAGACAACAGGATTGTAATAAAATATCCCTCTAAGATGTTGTTTGCATAGTTCATGGCAGACAGAGACCAAAAACACAAACAAGGACGCGCGAAGGCCTAAGGCCTAAGCAATTAAAATCGCGCCATGATGAGCCTCTTGTTTCTTCGCGGTCATGAATCCCACATCAGGGAGTTTGAATATTTAAAAAGCGACTTCGCGTTTTTCAAAACTTCAGCGCGATTATACCAACCTGCTCACTTTGTCAAACGTAGCCGAATTCTCCTGGAGTTGAATTCCGCAAAAATATCCATGTTCAAAAACAGGAGAAATCCGTCCTAACTTATTTCCGTCCTCCATAGGACGCGAAATTAGGCATTTTTACGTCCTCGTCGTGCGGCAACACCAAAGAAATATATCAAAAAGTGTGCCGCACGTGCAAAGTTGTTCTTTTTGGTAATCCACAGCTATTCTTTTTTTTACGTTGTTGGTGCCGTCGCCGTCATGACATCTTAGGCAGACTCCCTATTCATTTCCCAACCCCAACGAGGAACTCAAAAACGTGACAACACTTACCAAACTGAAGAGGTTTCATGCTGGCCAAATACCTCTCTTCGGGTGAGAGAGATGCAGCTTCGCTTTCAGGCTCCTTTCCGGTTCCTTCCATTGACTTGGTGTGGACGGCCTTCTGCTTACGAAATTTCTGAACTACCTGCTGCAACAGCTTTGCAGTTTCTTGGATGTCCGGTATAAGTTGCGCTAGCCCTTCTGCCTCGGCATCCTTCTTTTCCTCTGTTGAGCCTTGCATTTGTGCCTTTGTTCCCGATGGACTAGCACCTGCTGAAGTGTCTTCCTCGGTTGTTGTACTTGAACCAGCGGTGCTTGACGCACTGGTGGGGGATGGAGTAGGATCTTCTCTTTTCCACTGAGTTGAGCTGTCAAAAAATAATACAAGAACGGTTACTTCCTTTTAACAAGGTAGCTGACTTCCGCGGATCAATCCAAATTATATTCGTCCGTTGTAACAAATCACTGCCAGACAACTTAAGGTTATTTCATGGTTTAAAAGGTTACTTAGGCAACTGTACAACCTGTCTAAAACACGCTTAATATTGGGGTAAGTACATGTAATTTGTGGACGAGCTCACTAATCCTTTTTGTAAAATTGGGCGTCCAATAGAATAGCCAAGTTTGAATCTGGTCTAGCCGTTGAACACAATTGGAGTCAGATGCGCGTGCGTAGTCCGCCACTGATGGCGGTAGGCTCATTGTACACCAACCACGCCCTTGCGAAAGTAAGCCCAAGCTCAGAGTATAAGAACTACCCTACAGTTCAAAGCCCAAGTATACGTTTTGATAGCGTCTTGTTTATTGTGAAATTGTCATCAGGAATGTTGAGATACAAACCGTAAAGTTCTAGAGTAAGTGTCAACACACTGCCTCATCTTGTCCAGAAGTGTGGCTATACAAGGGGCCTCTAACGAAGCTCTGTCTTGGTGACTTGGCGAATAACCATTTGATCGAGGGAGCAACAGAGGCAGGAGAACTGGGCACAAGGCAATGGCACGGAGGACATTCAAGACAGCTTGGTACAGAGGAACATGGCGTGCCATGTCCAGCACTGTAATAAAAGAAAAGCAATGGCTCCGTTACTCCGTGACTCCGGCAGGGAGTGTCTAGGACCGTTAGTCTCTTGAACCTTCCGAATACTCATTCAAACCATGCACTGCACGAAAAATTTGATTCACACCAAATTTACTTAGTCCAAATATGGTGCAAGAAAGTGCAAACTAAGGTTAAATAAAGGACGAAGATGGTAAATACCGCATTTGCCCTCAAATTTACAACCCCATGTAAACTGGCAAGCTAATGTGGTATTTACCATCTTTGCTTTTGATTTCCCTCCGTTTGCACATTTTTGCACCATATTTGCACGGAGTAAATTTGTGTAAATCCATTTTTTTCGTGCAGTGCTAAAACCAACCAGACGATGTAATTTTACGTCTCATTGTCCAAACCTCCCAGAAAATCTTTGGAACCAATTTCAGTTTCCCCTGAAGCTTCGAACTAACGGGATTCCACCACATACTGTTAAGCTGTAAATGTTGTCAGCAAAAACCGCTCTCAAGTTATACCACAATTTTCTTTGTCTCCTGTGAATAACCAGGGCTTGAAAACACAGGAAATTAAGAATCAAACTATGGCGAACACTGGTTTGACCGGAGAACAGATTTTACCTACAATATAAACACCCCCGAGTTTCCCTTCTATCCAATCAGGATTAAGGACAGGAGTTCGCACGAGCTTTTGACTCCCTTCTTGTCGAGTGATAACGGACACGTTTGTCACGCGACCAAAAGATGAACAGGAACAAATGAATTAAACAACCGTAAATTCAGAATTAAGAAAAATAACTGTCACGGGAGAAATGATATTAACTGTAGCAAGGCACATCTACAAACCGGAGTCATTCCTCAGGTAGGACGACAGAGCAGGAATCAGACACGATTCTCCCAACAACTCTAACAGTGACAACGCGAGGCTTGATTCTGAACACTCCACTTCATTAGTCTCGCGCTCTTGTCTAAAGGTCTTGATATAGCTTGCAAGAACCTACAAAATAAGCACACTTACAAATAACTATTTGGAGAGGCCTAGTATTCACTATTCAATATGAGGCTGGCAATTTTCTGGGCAACTACCCATCTACCCCTCCCCTAAGCCAACATTTTGCCTTAAGTGAGAAGTAATTGTTAATGTTGGCCTAGGGGAGGGACAGGTGAACTGTCCCCCGAAGGGAGGGTGAAAAATAGTGAATTTTTACCGAACAAGAGAAGCGTCGAGGCATATATCTAGCGCTATGTACCGCCCGTTAGTTGTTTTAGTATTTACCGTAATCAGTTTGATAAATGAGTTAGATTTATGATTAAGACATGAATTTATAATTTGCGATTCTATACAAATTCAGGAAGTAAAACAAACAAAAAAAACAAACCAAACGGGAAAAAGAAAGAAAGGAAAGAAAGGAAAAGAAAAAAAATTCTACCTTCCAATAAACATCGATAATAAAAGCTAACTTTTATCGCTTTCTTGGTATAAGTCGGTACAGCTGCTTCATTCATCTCAAAATCTCGTCTTCCGAAACTGTCTTGAGACGAGACGTTTTAATACGGCACCCCATCAAAACGCACAAAAATGGCTATCAACTGATTTTTTTTTACCTGTAGTAGACAAGTAACATGTTCCTCTTCAGCTTTTTGTTTCAGCATGGCTTGTTCCACATCCCAGCCAGAGGAGGTGGAGCCTGTGCCAAAGCCTGTTCCTTTAGCCCAGTAGCTCCTCTCACTGCCTGACCCTGTATCGTTATCACGACATACGCTGGAAAGGAAAATAGATTATATTTCTTCGGGACAAGCGAACAACATTGTAGTACCGTGAGAAAGGAAATGGAGATTAAAGAAAGTGGTAGGACTGAACAGTAAGACAATCTCAAAGGTTATAGCTCGACATGACCCGAGTATGGGACAAAGAAAAGTTTAAACTTTTCCTCCCAGAATGGTCCAAACTTTGGAAAATCGGGAAAAACAAATATTACTATGTGAAAGTTCTGCTGAATAGGTTTCACTTGAATCGCACCGCAGGATTTTATCCACACAAAATTCACAAGTTACAAAACACACTAATGTCGCCACAATGTGCTGGGTTGCCCTTAAAATCGTCGTTGCGAATCGTCTTGCGTAACGTCACCTCTAAGTCCCACGAGTGACCAACATTCAGTGTTCTCCTAACAATATTCTTACATCATCATGAGAAAAGGTTATGAGAAGTTATAAAATGGTCACCAAAAGGAAAATAATATCAAATTCTCCCAACTAATTATTTAAGAAAATGTATGCAGACCAGTCTGGAGAATTTGTGCGTGGATATTGGGGTTGAAAGGATTAAGCTTACCTTCCAGTCAGAGCAGAAAGTGCCTGGAGGGCCAGATTGTGAGAGTGGTTAGATGCACGCGGCTTGTGGTGACTAAGCACTGCCAGGCACAGTAAAACCATCTGTATGGCACCAACTTCCATAGCTGCCCTCTGAACTGCCACACTCTCCAGTGAAGTCAATGTATCATCCTGGAACAGGGAGGACAACAACTGGAATGGCAGGGTGGACAGGCTGCTGGCTACTGGAGAGGACAGGATAGATTCTACAACAAAAACATACATTGGGAATGACAGAATGGTTTCAGAATTACTTGCTTTGCATTTCACGGCTTCTACTATTGGCTCAAACGAACCGAACGAAGTAAATATTCTATGTATTGAGCAACAGCTTGCAAATTTCAGGCAGCCATTTGTCTGTTTTGCCTTATCCTAGACCAGTCACAGCTCGTCATATTTATATTGGTGTACTTCACTTGTTGCTATATTTGGTTTGACCGCAGTTATAAGAAGCTCAAAGTTGACAGTGTCTACGTCCGAAGAAATTCTTTCCCTTTCATCACGTTAAAAATACAGATTAGGTGAATAAAAACAACAGCTGGGAAAAAGCCATCAAACAAGTTGAAAACGAGGTGACTCAGCTGGTTTCTCGCAAGCAACTTAACGTTAGTCGCTTGTGTACCTTCAAGCACTCTATAGTAAATGTTTACTTAACCGGCCTAAACGAGTTTGAAACGTGAAGACTTTAATCAAATAGTGTCCTGGACATTAGCCTGGGACCACGCTCCGCACTGTGGGAAAAAGGAGAAAAAAATCGACGTTGGCGAAGAAAACAGCTTGGCGAGCGAAGCGAGCCGAGAGTCCTATATTTTTCCTATTTGACCCCGGTGTTTTACCTTTTTCCCCCACTGCGGAGCCTGGTCCCAGGCTACCAGGACATCAAAGCCCAGGTTAAAAGAGTGAACTACCAGATCACTCTCTCACTAAATCGAAGTCGAGGGTTTAAAGTGCTTTGATATATATATTTTGTGTGAAGTTTTCACAAGAAAAAGTTATTGATCCACATGTACAGTCAGTCTTTTCAGGCTTAATCCTTTTTTTAGGCCTAAAGAACGACAAACAAACATCGGGCGAATCGACGTACGTTTGGGCGAAACAACTTCGGGCGAATCTACTTTCAGGCGAAACCACCTGTGACCTCTTACCTCCATCACTATCCTGCTTGGTGCCCATAAGCAGCCTCAGAAGATAGCGAGCTCTGCGACGATCCTGTAGAAGCACTTTGTTGTACCCTGGAAGGCGAATGAACAAGCCAAATGCAACAAGAGAATGAGCTGGAACAGTACTGGCAACTGATGCGGGGAGAGAAACCAGAGGCAGCGGAAGCTGGGTGGGGTACGAGGGTAGTCTACCTACGCCATTGTTATCAGCATCCCTCTCTTCGAGGTCTGTAGCTGGTATAACTGAGGGGGAGACAATGATGTGGCGTGGCAAGTGAATTGACAACTGCGCAAGCCCATCCTGTTTAGCAAAGATGTCCAGGGGAGTCGACAACGACGTGACAGTTGGCAAGGAATCTACCAACTTCGTTTCTTCTTGCTTCCTACAGGTCAGCTCAAGAAACGAACTTCCACAAGGGAGTCCACTGTTTATCAAGGACTGCATTAATTGGGCCAATGTCCAAGACTGTGGCAAAGACTTATCACCAAAGATCTCATGAAAAAGTGAGTAAGATAAGTTACTCTTTTGATTGATACTCTGTAAAGTAGTAGGATTGTCCTTTGTCGATAAATTGTCACTTTTATCCGCCCTTTTGTTCTTTACGTTCAGCCCCGCAGCAAGACTAACAGACTCCAGAAATTCAAATCCTTCGTACAGACCAAAGTCACATGGGTCTGTACTTCCTTCTGCTGACGACTTAAAGGTCTTTTCCTCGGGAATTGTCTCAACATGTTTTTCTGATTGAGGTAAAAGAATTTGCCTGCTTAGTTCTTGAAGATTTGATGACATTTTAGCAGAAAGCAACACGAATGAGTGTCCTGCTCCAAGGCGAGGGTGCCAACCAGGTCTATGATAAAAATCCGTCCCTCTAAACGACTGTAAGTTTGAATCATTTTCAACATGCAAACAGATGGGAATTGTTTCGTCCTCCAACAACATCTTCAAGATCAACTGTCGGATGAAGCCACTGACTCGAGTAGTATTCACTGATTTCTTCGACAAGTTTGATGACGACAAAGAACCCTGTCCCTCGATAATTTCAACCAAAAGGCAGGCCATTTTCTCTTGATTTCGAGGATGAAAACGCACACAACTACACAGCAGTTCAAGGGTTGCGACTTCAACCGCGAAGCTACTGTACCTTGAGATGGAAGACGCTATGCCTGGTAATCTCCCTTGCAAATTACTGTAGTCACTATGACCCCCGCAGAGTTTCGATAAAAGAGGAAACCAAAATTGGTAACCACCTTCTCCCATCCAATCCTTGATCGCTGGTTCTTGGCAACAAGATGTGAGAAAACGCAAAAGATGTGGCAGCAGATTAACAGGGACACCATTTTTCCTTTCTGGTGAGCTCACTACAGACGAATCTTGGGTCGAATCTCCAATCGAATGACAGAAGTCTACAATGGCTTCAACGCACAGTTCAAGAAGGCCAGAATTTAACAGCATCCGGCTTGTGATGGAGGACTGAGTAGCGGTTGCAAGTGTTACAAGCCGCGATGGAGGCGACAAAAGGGTTGACCACATGCGATCCTTGTTTCCTTCTTTCTTGTGATGTTCTTGTAGCAGGTTCTTGATCCCAGTTAACTCCAAAAGTACCTCATAATACTCTGGACAGATGTATGTTAATGCACCGATGAGGTGGTCAATGCTTTGCTTTAAAGAATCTTGATCGCTAACATTTTGAGACAACTCAAACAGCCTCCTGAAAAGAAAGGGAAATAAAATTTAAGAAAAGGCTTCAGAAGCATGAATTTTTCGCGTAAAAGCAGCATAACCTGGAAACAAAAACATTGGGGTGACACAAGAACTGTAAAGCCATCAGCCGTCTTCTCGGGTCCTGTCTTGTTCTTTCCCGAGAAGAGAGTCTTTTTCACGGGGTGGGGTGGGGGGTAACGCAGGCTTATTTTCCGAACAGCAGTTCAGCCTACTCACCCACCACTCTCTGACGTTTTCTCCAATACAGTCAAACCCAGCTTTACGGACACCTCGTTATTACGGACGCTTTTCTTTGTCCCTCGGGAAAGCCCTTACATTTTCCCTAAATTGAATCCGCTTAATACGGACACCCGTTAATACGGACAACCGACACTCTCTTTCTTGCCCAATCAACAGATTCTCGTGGAAAGTCAACCTCGTTGATGCGGACACTTCATTGTCAACCTGTACTGTAACAGGGCTTTCCTTCACAAATGTAAAAGACAAAAGCTTCAGTTGACAATACGTCGATGTTCCCAGCGCTACAGTACACTGGAGAGGGTACATATCAAATTCAGACTATTTTGGCACGCACAATGGAGCAGTTTTTAGTTTCGTCGCATAACTGGGGAGGAGCGTTGCTTGAAGACACTAAAAACGGCCATGTAGCGGACTAGAGCTTCAGGATAACTTTGAAATATTTGATACAATTTACTAACAGTTTGGTTAACACAGCAACGCACCTGAAAAGCGTCTCAGAAAATGTTCTGGTAACAATGGATTCAGACTCGGTGTCCTTGGCCTTCCAGATTACGGCAGCTACTGCCTGCACCTGACCAGGTGCTACCATGGTAGTGGCTGGGCACTCGCATAAGGAGCTTAACCATGACGACATCACTGACAACCTACAACAGGATGAAAGAAATGAAAAGAAAGGAAAAGAAAAAAAATTCTACCTTCCAATAAACATCGATAATAAAAGCTAACTTTTATCGCTTTCTTGGTATAAGTCGGTACAGCTGCTTCATTCATCTCAAAATCTCGTCTTCCGAAACTGTCTTGAGACGAGACGTTTTAATACGGCACCCCATCAAAACGCACAAAAATGGCTATCAACTGATTTTTTTTTACCTGTAGTAGACAAGTAACATGTTCCTCTTCAGCTTTTTGTTTCAGCATGGCTTGTTCCACATCCCAGCCAGAGGAGGTGGAGCCTGTGCCAAAGCCTGTTCCTTTAGCCCAGTAGCTCCTCTCACTGCCTGACCCTGTATCGTTATCACGACATACGCTGGAAAGGAAAATAGATTATATTTCTTCGGGACAAGCGAACAACATTGTAGTACCGTGAGAAAGGAAATGGAGATTAAAGAAAGTGGTAGGACTGAACAGTAAGACAATCTCAAAGGTTATAGCTCGACATGACCCGAGTATGGGACAAAGAAAAGTTTAAACTTTTCCTCCCAGAATGGTCCAAACTTTGGAAAATCGGGAAAAACAAATATTACTATGTGAAAGTTCTGCTGAATAGGTTTCACTTGAATCGCACCGCAGGATTTTATCCACACAAAATTCACAAGTTACAAAACACACTAATGTCGCCACAATGTGCTGGGTTGCCCTTAAAATCGTCGTTGCGAATCGTCTTGCGTAACGTCACCTCTAAGTCCCACGAGTGACCAACATTCAGTGTTCTCCTAACAATATTCTTACATCATCATGAGAAAAGGTTATGAGAAGTTATAAAATGGTCACCAAAAGGAAAATAATATCAAATTCTCCCAACTAATTATTTAAGAAAATGTATGCAGACCAGTCTGGAGAATTTGTGCGTGGATATTGGGGTTGAAAGGATTAAGCTTACCTTCCAGTCAGAGCAGAAAGTGCCTGGAGGGCCAGATTGTGAGAGTGGTTAGATGCACGCGGCTTGTGGTGACTAAGCACTGCCAGGCACAGTAAAACCATCTGTATGGCACCAACTTCCATAGCTGCCCTCTGAACTGCCACACTCTCCAGTGAAGTCAATGTATCATCCTGGAACAGGGAGGACAACAACTGGAATGGCAGGGTGGACAGGCTGCTGGCTACTGGAGAGGACAGGATAGATTCTACAACAAAAACATACATTGGGAATGACAGAATGGTTTCAGAATTACTTGCTTTGCATTTCACGGCTTCTACTATTGGCTCAAACGAACCGAACGAAGTAAATATTCTATGTATTGAGCAACAGCTTGCAAATTTCAGGCAGCCATTTGTCTGTTTTGCCTTATCCTAGACCAGTCACAGCTCGTCATATTTATATTGGTGTACTTCACTTGTTGCTATATTTGGTTTGACCGCAGTTATAAGAAGCTCAAAGTTGACAGTGTCTACGTCCGAAGAAATTCTTTCCCTTTCATCACGTTAAAAATACAGATTAGGTGAATAAAAACAACAGCTGGGAAAAAGCCATCAAACAAGTTGAAAACGAGGTGACTCAGCTGGTTTCTCGCAAGCAACTTAACGTTAGTCGCTTGTGTACCTTCAAGCACTCTATAGTAAATGTTTACTTAACCGGCCTAAACGAGTTTGAAACGTGAAGACTTTAATCAAATAGTGTCCTGGACATTAGCCTGGGACCACGCTCCGCACTGTGGGAAAAAGGAGAAAAAAATCGACGTTGGCGAAGAAAACAGCTTGGCGAGCGAAGCGAGCCGAGAGTCCTATATTTTTCCTATTTGACCCCGGTGTTTTACCTTTTTCCCCCACTGCGGAGCCTGGTCCCAGGCTACCAGGACATCAAAGCCCAGGTTAAAAGAGTGAACTACCAGATCACTCTCTCACTAAATCGAAGTCGAGGGTTTAAAGTGCTTTGATATATATATTTTGTGTGAAGTTTTCACAAGAAAAAGTTATTGATCCACATGTACAGTCAGTCTTTTCAGGCTTAATCCTTTTTTTAGGCCTAAAGAACGACAAACAAACATCGGGCGAATCGACGTACGTTTGGGCGAAACAACTTCGGGCGAATCTACTTTCAGGCGAAACCACCTGTGACCTCTTACCTCCATCACTATCCTGCTTGGTGCCCATAAGCAGCCTCAGAAGATAGCGAGCTCTGCGACGATCCTGTAGAAGCACTTTGTTGTACCCTGGAAGGCGAATGAACAAGCCAAATGCAACAAGAGAATGAGCTGGAACAGTACTGGCAACTGATGCGGGGAGAGAAACCAGAGGCAGCGGAAGCTGGGTGGGGTACGAGGGTAGTCTACCTACGCCATTGTTATCAGCATCCCTCTCTTCGAGGTCTGTAGCTGGTATAACTGAGGGGGAGACAATGATGTGGCGTGGCAAGTGAATTGACAACTGCGCAAGCCCATCCTGTTTAGCAAAGATGTCCAGGGGAGTCGACAACGACGTGACAGTTGGCAAGGAATCTACCAACTTCGTTTCTTCTTGCTTCCTACAGGTCAGCTCAAGAAACGAACTTCCACAAGGGAGTCCACTGTTTATCAAGGACTGCATTAATTGGGCCAATGTCCAAGACTGTGGCAAAGACTTATCACCAAAGATCTCATGAAAAAGTGAGTAAGATAAGTTACTCTTTTGATTGATACTCTGTAAAGTAGTAGGATTGTCCTTTGTCGATAAATTGTCACTTTTATCCGCCCTTTTGTTCTTTACGTTCAGCCCCGCAGCAAGACTAACAGACTCCAGAAATTCAAATCCTTCGTACAGACCAAAGTCACATGGGTCTGTACTTCCTTCTGCTGACGACTTAAAGGTCTTTTCCTCGGGAATTGTCTCAACATGTTTTTCTGATTGAGGTAAAAGAATTTGCCTGCTTAGTTCTTGAAGATTTGATGACATTTTAGCAGAAAGCAACACGAATGAGTGTCCTGCTCCAAGGCGAGGGTGCCAACCAGGTCTATGATAAAAATCCGTCCCTCTAAACGACTGTAAGTTTGAATCATTTTCAACATGCAAACAGATGGGAATTGTTTCGTCCTCCAACAACATCTTCAAGATCAACTGTCGGATGAAGCCACTGACTCGAGTAGTATTCACTGATTTCTTCGACAAGTTTGATGACGACAAAGAACCCTGTCCCTCGATAATTTCAACCAAAAGGCAGGCCATTTTCTCTTGATTTCGAGGATGAAAACGCACACAACTACACAGCAGTTCAAGGGTTGCGACTTCAACCGCGAAGCTACTGTACCTTGAGATGGAAGACGCTATGCCTGGTAATCTCCCTTGCAAATTACTGTAGTCACTATGACCCCCGCAGAGTTTCGATAAAAGAGGAAACCAAAATTGGTAACCACCTTCTCCCATCCAATCCTTGATCGCTGGTTCTTGGCAACAAGATGTGAGAAAACGCAAAAGATGTGGCAGCAGATTAACAGGGACACCATTTTTCCTTTCTGGTGAGCTCACTACAGACGAATCTTGGGTCGAATCTCCAATCGAATGACAGAAGTCTACAATGGCTTCAACGCACAGTTCAAGAAGGCCAGAATTTAACAGCATCCGGCTTGTGATGGAGGACTGAGTAGCGGTTGCAAGTGTTACAAGCCGCGATGGAGGCGACAAAAGGGTTGACCACATGCGATCCTTGTTTCCTTCTTTCTTGTGATGTTCTTGTAGCAGGTTCTTGATCCCAGTTAACTCCAAAAGTACCTCATAATACTCTGGACAGATGTATGTTAATGCACCGATGAGGTGGTCAATGCTTTGCTTTAAAGAATCTTGATCGCTAACATTTTGAGACAACTCAAACAGCCTCCTGAAAAGAAAGGGAAATAAAATTTAAGAAAAGGCTTCAGAAGCATGAATTTTTCGCGTAAAAGCAGCATAACCTGGAAACAAAAACATTGGGGTGACACAAGAACTGTAAAGCCATCAGCCGTCTTCTCGGGTCCTGTCTTGTTCTTTCCCGAGAAGAGAGTCTTTTTCACGGGGTGGGGTGGGGGGTAACGCAGGCTTATTTTCCGAACAGCAGTTCAGCCTACTCACCCACCACTCTCTGACGTTTTCTCCAATACAGTCAAACCCAGCTTTACGGACACCTCGTTATTACGGACGCTTTTCTTTGTCCCTCGGGAAAGCCCTTACATTTTCCCTAAATTGAATCCGCTTAATACGGACACCCGTTAATACGGACAACCGACACTCTCTTTCTTGCCCAATCAACAGATTCTCGTGGAAAGTCAACCTCGTTGATGCGGACACTTCATTGTCAACCTGTACTGTAACAGGGCTTTCCTTCACAAATGTAAAAGACAAAAGCTTCAGTTGACAATACGTCGATGTTCCCAGCGCTACAGTACACTGGAGAGGGTACATATCAAATTCAGACTATTTTGGCACGCACAATGGAGCAGTTTTTAGTTTCGTCGCATAACTGGGGAGGAGCGTTGCTTGAAGACACTAAAAACGGCCATGTAGCGGACTAGAGCTTCAGGATAACTTTGAAATATTTGATACAATTTACTAACAGTTTGGTTAACACAGCAACGCACCTGAAAAGCGTCTCAGAAAATGTTCTGGTAACAATGGATTCAGACTCGGTGTCCTTGGCCTTCCAGATTACGGCAGCTACTGCCTGCACCTGACCAGGTGCTACCATGGTAGTGGCTGGGCACTCGCATAAGGAGCTTAACCATGACGACATCACTGACAACCTACAACAGGATGAAAGAAATGAAAGAATTATACAGCAAAAGAAAGGGTTACTATAATAAACAAAATGATATCTTCTATAGCCTTTGGTATTACAAACTCCAACACTTCCTCAGGACCAAATGTGGGTGTCTGGTTTGCTCTCTCATTTTGCTATGTACTGAATAGTAGTTCTTAAATAAATCGGCTTTGGTCTTTCACGTGATACAAACGTCTCGCTAGATTCTCAAGGAAGTATTCGTCATTTTCGTGTTCGAGCACCTTTCATTTCCAGCAAGAGAAAATATTACATCTCCTGTGATCAAATAACTTCAATGGGCAATAATATTTACATCCACCGAGTGTCATAATACCAAACAGCACAAGAAGAAACCCAGAAATTCCAGTGAAAGAATCGAAACTTACGTAAATACCCGTGCGGACAACGCAAGCAAACAAACTACACGCAATTTTGGCTCTCCTTGCGACAGGCCAAAGAGTGGTAACACTAAGCAAGTCAGACAGTCTAGAAATAAAGAACCGAAAGCTCTCTTCAAAGCTACTTGAATTTTGTTTACAGCATACGCTGCTTCATATAACATCGTGCAAGAGTATAAATCGTTATGCCAGACCTGTCTTCGTATGAAGAATCCTGCTTCTTTCCAAGTTGATATATAAGTTCCACTGTAGCTACATTCACAACAGGTGATCTTGTTTTCTGCTTTTCACCTGAACATTTCAGAAGCTGTTTCATCAGCACGGTTCCAAGTTCAGGAAACTGTATCGACAACTTCATGAGCACCAATTCCAGACATGAGGAATATGCCTCACTAAAATGTGGAAAAGTAGATTATCATTTAAACATGGCAAAACTGTAAATACTTACTTTAGTGAGTCTAAGGAACAGCCACGATCGAACGGCCACTTTCTTCTGTTCCCAAGGTAGCCGTTGTGGAAAGGTTTTTTAAATTGTACTGTGCAGCTACCTACTCTTAGGTTCCATTAACCCTTTAAACCCTAAGATTAAAATTTTAATTCTCATGTGTTACCCCTATTCATTCCTACAGAAGTAGTGGGGAGAGGTTGATAAAAAATCAAGCAAAGTCATCTTACGTGATCATGTCCGTAACTCTCATGACCACTCTGTTTTACAAAGCATTGATATCACAAGGAGAAATTTGATGCTGATCACTCTTAGGGCTTAAAGGGGTAAAGATTTCTTTGACAAGAAAGAGCAGTAGTCTTACCTCTGTGGTGTTAACAGTAAGGACGTACAGGTACTAAACACGTCTGTCAACAGAGTCGAAGGTTCTTTTAAGTCCAGATCAGGCCCTTTTGAAAGGCACTGACCAAGTAACTGTACCCAGCCAAGCCTACAATAAGGAACGCGATATATGTTTTCTTAGACCCGTTGAGACAAGTAACGTTATATATTGAGTGTTTTCACATGACGTCACGGCGGCCATGTTGGTGTCCCAAACCAATCCTGTGGGAGTTGAACTCTTTTCTTATGCAAACGCTTTCTTTTGTTCCAGTAAATTTGCATAGATGCTGGCCACGTGAGTGAAAATACTCTATATCAGGGCTGTTGCTAATATATAATAATAATATTATTATCATCATTATTATTAATAATACATGCCTAGCTGCTTGGCCCTTCAAGTTTTGAAGCTCCTGATTGACTTGACTCTGATAGCCGTGTAGTGATGCTCCTAAGACTTTGATCTGAGACAGTCCCATACCCCGCGAGTCCCGTGGACAGTGACAGTGAATATGGATGTGCTAGGAAAAAATAATAAAAACAACATTATTGACTGCATAATACTAAATCAATAAAGTTAGTCATGATGGTTTGATATGAAGATATGGCATACATTTAATCTATTCTATTCACTCTTTGGAAGAAACTGAATGCATGAACCACATCGCATTTTCTGTGACAAACATATGACAGCACTAACACAGGATTACAGCGTCAATCTCGAAATGATCTTCCTAACAATTCCGCTTTGGGAGTGTAAATTTTGTCAAATCCTTTCTTATATGAATGCCTGCCCTCCCCATCAAAATTTGGACTGGTCGTCCTGTGTTGCATATTGCCGTTCCACGTGATGCATCCAAAAACGCAAAAAAATACGCAAAAAAAAAAAAGAAAAGAAAGTTTTACCTGGGCAATTTGAGGATCCTGAAGTTTCAGTTTGATAACTGTCATGCCAGAGGTGAGAATCGGTTCACAGACAGGTACAAGAACTTGAGCGTCGTTACTGACGTCTAGCGACACGTGTGAAGGACATGCTGAAAACGTTATATATGAATACTTAGCATAGAAATTAATTCTAAGGCCGCTCCATAATAGTTCTAGTAATATACATGACACAATTTATCGAATCTGATTGGCTGAGAGCAATCCAGTTTTAATACAAAAACAAGGAAATAAAATGCAAATATCTCAGAGAATAGCGCACTGTGATTGGCTGATGAACAATACCAATAAATAAGAACCAATCAGGTGCCGCTATCTGTATAATTTGATACCGGGAGTGATACTGGGCCGCTTTTGTGTCGAATTGTATCGTCGGACTACCGAGCTTCGGGGAAGTATAGTGATACAGTAAATTTTTTAATGTACATTATTTAAGAGTCACCGACACGTCACCGACGTCAATGTGATGACGTCATTGACGTCAATGTCGTCCCCCCCCTAAAAATACCTCTTATTATTCATTCAAAATATTTCTCTGTTTCTGACTGGCTAAAATCCCACGATAAGTGAACTGATGACGTCAAAAGTGCAGCAAATTGCCAGATTATTGAAGCGTTAAACGAGTAGACCTGGGGACGAGGTAGAGTTGTTTTGGTTGTGACTTCAAAATGGCGGAATATTTCACTCGTTTCAAGAGTAAGAAATAGGCGAACTATTGGCTAAAAGCATAGCAAGAACAGCAACAAGACAACTCGACGGACGACAGTAAACATGCACTATCGAAGATGAACTTAAAATCCATGGAGGTAAGCATGTTTTAGCTTGTTTTTAAACTAGGAATTACTTTGAATGAATAATAAAACAATTATTGAATTCGGCTTTTGTATCATCTGAAGAATTTAGGGATCTCGGGATCGGATCCCTTAATTATTATTTATTTATTTATTATTATTTAAAGGGTGTTATCCGCCAAGGTCGACATCTTCCGCGATCTCCATAATTCTTCAGATGACACGAAAGCCGAATTCAATTATTACTAAATACTTACAAAACAGATAGTTGAGATAGCTGAGTCAAAATCAACCAAATTTTAAACGTTTTTTGTCTCGGCACATGTAACTGGAGCTTATGATATATTGCCAACCTTTTATCCGAGTGCCATTTATGATAACACAAAGTGATGCTTTGATCAATCTACACTACCGAAATTTAATCCTGGATTAGCATTAATAGCCCTTTCCAGAACTAGGCCCTGAAATCTACCTAGATGACTGACGCAAATTTCAGTGGTTAGAAAGTTTAAGAGGGAGGGGAATCTACAATTGATTGTAGTAAGAAGTACTCGCAAAAATCGGCCCATTTCTAGCATTGCAGTTTACGTTTACCACGTTTGTCGACAGGAAAAGGAAATTCACTTGGTTTCAGCGCTCAACTAGTTTGTGATTACGCAAATTTGTTACATAGCCCTAGTAAACAAAAACATGGCCAGCACTTACTCGAAAGCCCCGTTGTATGTGGTTGTATATGAACTTCATGTAACAAAATGGCTGTAGGAAGACTAATCACAAGGTCACACCATTCTTCATTTAATGGAAAGCGATAAGACCACGCTGCAGACCGCGCTCGACGATGCTGAGCTGTGACCTTTAACAGAGCATCAGGAGGATGCCTTGGAGATGAAGGGCACTTAATACTTCCTGAGGAAAGAATAACATTCGGTGATAAGCAGATACAACAGCAGGAGTAGGATTTTTGTTTGTTTGTTTGCTTGTTTGTTTTTGTTGTTGTTTTGCTTTTAGTTGGTTCTTTTTTGTACTTAAGGTCGAGAGCGTAAAACCAGCGGGCTCCGGTCTCGAACGAACAGGGACAGTGTTCTTCTGCTACCCAATCGACAACTGAGCATAAACTCAACTTTAAAACTTCAAGTTAAAAAGACCAAGGTGCCAAATAACAACACTGAAGGTTCATCGTTTCGTTTCTGCCATTTAACGGATTTGTTTTGGTATTCGTAGACTAATAATTTAAAAGCAGTGCAACAGTATACCCAATTGTGAAATTCTCAGAGTAATCCCAGCATTAGGGACCTTAAGTACGAGAATGTTGACCTCCCGGACGTCAAAAATGGCAACTGGAAGTTGATATTTTCTCTCTTTTAGTGCTGACTCGACAAATTCGTACAGTGAGAGTTAAAACAAAGGCATTCAGATTCGTTGAGTGAAACAGAAACGTTCCATCAAGCAAGATATTGAACTTCCGGTTGCTATCATGACGTCCGGGACGTCAGCGTTCTCGTTGCTCAAGCTCGCTATTAAAACACATAATACACTGACCATAAGGAGCAAAATTCACAATTTTCTTGGTCCAGTCAGTCTCTGCAGCTATTGTGCTCTTGGCAGCTTCTCTTCTGCTTGATTGTCTTGATAACTCTTGCATGACAGATAACAAGCCACTAGAGGTGTTGTCCAGTGATGATATTTGCCCAGAGACAATTGACTGGCACACCGTGTCAAGACCACCTAGGAATCAAAGGCAGTCAGACAGAACAAAGAAAGTCATCAAGCTTGGGAATACCCCACGTTCGATATATTAAAATTCTAACATGACTCCGAGGCTGTAGGGTCAAAATTGCAAATTGTTAACGACTCCATTGTCTCGCAGTTGCCAGAAGAGACCTGAGTACAAAGAAAACTAAACAAAATAAAAAAAAAATGACCAGAAAGCCTCGGAGGCATGTTAGAATTTTAATATATCGAACGTGGGCTATTTGTCATACATGTCGCATGGGGGACAACCAGTTTGAGATCACCAAACAGGGTTTACGGTAGCATTTGGAAGTACCGGATGCAGAGGTTCAGCTGGCGGACTTGCACCGTTCGTGCCGCAGCCACGAACGTCTAGGGGATTCTGGGGGCACGTTCCCTTGGGAAATTTTTCAAAACTGGACCCTCTAAAATGCAATTTCCTGCGCTCCGAGCCGTAGTAATAACACATTTGTGGGTTTTCATTGATAAGGAAGTGAAACACAAGAAGGCCGTATTATTAGCTTAGTTGGGAAGGTGGCTAGTCACCGTAAAAAGGTTCCAGGGCGACCGTTTTGAAGGGTAGCCATAGGACAATACGAAATTCTTGTTAATGTTGGTGATGCAACAAAGGTGGCAAACATAGTAAGCTGCCAATTCTATTATATCCCCATTCACTGTAGACTACGAGTAGTCCCCAATTTGTCCTCAGGGATAGTACAGCGAGCGAAACGCGGGCGCGCGTGAAAAAATCACCCCACGCGAAAAAGGCGAGACGAGACGTGTCGCCTTTTCTCGCGTGGGGTGATTTTCACGCACGCTCGCGTCTCGCTCGCTCTACTATCCCTAAGGAAAAATGGGGACTACTCGTAGTCTGCATTCACTGAGACTTACCTTTCTGGCTGAACTGAGTTACTGCCTGAGAAGAGTTCAAAACTTTGAACAAGAGCCACAAGAAAGGATCTGAGAGATGTTTGACACGTGCTGACTGTAAGGCGTCTGCGCTGGACATTCGAAGGAATGTAATAATTCCATCAACTAACACTTCATTGTCAGTAACATTATTTTGAACTACGGTTAACAGTTGAAGGACTCCATCTTCAATCGAAGTAGGCTTCACGGAGATTTTCACATCCGCAGGCCATTTATCTTGCGATAAAAGCACGGATAAGTTAGGTGATCCCAAAAGCTTGTCAGAAGAGCATTGATTAAGGCATTCCATCAAGCACAGAAGAATCTCTTTCGTAGAAACCAACTTGTCAATTAGGTTGCTACTACTGTTACAAGTGTTCGTGATATCTTGAACTTCAGTCGATCCTTCAGTACTATCTATTGCGGTACTACCAACAAGCGCCTCATGATTTCGTTTGTTTTCGCGCAGTTTGGACACAGAGTCCTGCAATATTTCAACTAATAAAAAGAACAACTGAAGAAGCCAAGCACTGTCATCTAGCTTGTCCACACCAGTTCCAGTTGCGGTTGGTATAAGAATCTCGGCAGACGGCAGAAGACTAACACTCTTCTTGTGATTTAGGTGATCCCGTGTTAGTTGGGCTGTAACATTCACCAGGCTCAAGATGACATCAGGTTTTGCTTGTCGGGATGCAACATTCGGGTTTGCCAGTAAGAGGTCAATGACTGGTTGTAGTTGTACCACTGACCCTCTGTCGGAAAGTCTGCAAGAAGTTGACGAAAAATACAACACAGTTTATAAACCAGGAGAATTTATCTCGTCTTAGGAAAACAGGGCCTCAAGAAAAACTAATTATGATGTTCGACATATGATAAAGCACAAAAACCTATTTTCAAGCTATGAAATCTTCAAATTCACTGCACAGACACAGAATAAGTTATATCGATGGCGTGCATTGCGTCGATACGACGAACTGCTAATTTTAAGAGGTTCCATTAAAGGTATCGAATGCCACCAATCGTGATGCACAGAGCCCTATCACATGCGAACCAAGGAAACCACATTTTTGGGATAAAATCAATAAACGGAGAACGATAAAATCAGTAAAGAATTGAAATTAAAATCAATAAATCGACAATTTTTTTTTCTCAACACTCACACAAATACAGTTACTTGCGATGTATTTAGAGAACATTACCTTCTTTTGCAAAGTTCAAGAATGACCTTAAGTAAGAGGTCCTGGAAAATCAGGACAACTTTGACATCACTGTGGCTTTCGACGGCCGACTGCAAAGACGATAGAAATGCTTTCACAGGTTTTGGACTGGGCAAAATAGAGTGCGCCCCAAATGACGGTATTTGGGATAAAAGGTTTACTAAAAAATCCAAAAGATCTTCATTCTTGAGAAACGTCAACAGTTCTTGATCAGCACACGCTTTCCACTGCTGATCAGACACCACTGTAAGAACTTGCAAACAGAGGTGGCGGGTTTGAAGAGATGATTCCGGCTGCTTCACCAAATGAGAAAGCAAAAGTCTAATCGATGCAGTGTCAAGTTTCAAACTGCTGCAGCAGAGTTTAATCTTCAGCCACACGCTCAAAAGAGAGGACATATCAACTTGGGGTTTTGAGAAGATCTTACTGAAAGAGGACTGCAAAGCTAACTCTGCTAAACCGGTTTTTCCATTTTGAGTTGGACGCTCTCTCGTGAGACTGGGCGTTCCCCGTGAAGGAGGCACCGTTGTGCTCAAAGCCTTGGCAATTGCCTCGGCTTGCAAAAGCTCCAGCATTTTAAGATCTTGCTCTGCTTCCATCTCAAGACCAAGCTCAAGTCGCATGTCGATGGCAGAAGACAGCTTAATGGGAGGTGGAGTGACTTTTGCTTCCCAAGAAGACAGCACGGCCGGTTTCTCGTGCACTGGCGTTGGTTGTGGCACGTCGTTCCCATTTCCAATGTCTACAAACTCCCCTACCCAACCAGGGGTCTGAAGTTCTCCTTCAGAAGGCAGCTCATAGTCCTCGTAGAAATCACTGCTTTCAATGTCTACCAAAATGCCGTGAGTCACTGTAGAGCTGTAGCTGTCATTTTCTTGAGCCACAGGACTTTGCGTAGTTACTGGTTTAGGTTTGACTGTTACTTTGTTACCTTGCCTTCCTAAGAAACCCCAGGGGAGAGAAAAGGAAGATCAACACATGCACAAAACAGACCTTGTCATCAGTGGAAGAAGTGGTAATATTAATATATAGATTTAGCCAAGGCCAAAAGCGACGTTTTCGTGGAATCATTTAAAAACGTCTTTGTAAAAGAAATTCAGCTTTCGCGATCAACAAGAAGCAAGCTGAATTCTTCTTGAAAAATGGAAAGCCGAGAATCTATTGAAAAGCATGAAAAAGCAATGACTGTTCAGAAGATAAATTTTACAAAAGATGCCACTTCAATAATTTGTAGACCAGAGTCCGCGATGGAGTCACGTGACACTGCTCAGCAGATACCCTATTTTGACAGCTGTTAACTGACCATAAGATTGATGTCCAATATCAAGTTAAACATCGATTGTGTACGCTTGGGATTCATAGTTAATGTGTCATTTAACATTCGCTAACATAGAGGGAAGGACGATTTTGTCAAACCACAATTTCTTGGATGCACACATAACCACTGACAATACAGAGATCTTCTAAAACAACATTACAATACTGGTCAGTTTTCAATTTCGAAATTCAAACAAAAGCATGCAAATGTATGTTGCTTTTATTCAGTTGCAGGGGCTCTCTCATCAGCAGAGGCCTCTTTGGGTCGTAGGGAGGCTGGGGAGAGCGAAAGAAAGCGCGCGGGTAATGATGGGAAGGGGAAAGGGGGAAAGGGAGGCCCGAGACTTCCGCCTTTTCCCTCTTCCCATCGTCCCCTGCGCGGTTACTTTTTTTAATGGATCAATTCAGGTTTTCGGGAAACTGCCTACCTACCCCTCTCCTAAGCCAACATTTTGCCCTAATTGAGAAGTAAGTGATAATGTTAGCTTAGGGGAGGGGTAGTTGGGCAGTTTCCCAGAACCTTAAATTGATCCTTTTTACTTACTGCTATTTTCATTGGGATACCCAGCACGAGCCTCTGGGGAGGGGAGCGTGGTAGGGGTGTGTGGTGCATACGTAAGCAGAACAAAACACAATTGTGCAGGCTCTCAGAGACCTTAGCTCTTAGCGAGAGCACCATTATTTCACACCTTGAAGAAGATCTTGTAGCAGGGAAGTTAGAGAATGAGAAGTCCAGGGTCCCCCTGAGTGAGCACCAGACTGGGATTCACTTGACATCACACACAGTTCTAACAGCTGCTCCAACTGATCATCAGTGATGACATCAGTAAGGCAAACACTTGGTTCACTTACACAAGCTAAGTGGGCTACGACCTGTGAAAATCACAAGGAGGGAAGGAGGGAATAAATCAATAATATCATTGGCAACTGCGAAAATCAAAGTTTCAAGCGCTATGGGGAAGCAGTACCCCAAAAAAATTCTCAAAAAATTCACATTTCTCTTTGTAAAATCTTAAGAAGTAAATTGTACTATGCTAAAGTTCAACAAGGGAGTTTTAATTGAATGGTCACGAAATAGGATTTCATAGACAGACTCAAAAGTTTGAAATACAAACTAAATTAATAGTTCCAAGTCAAAGTACTGCTAAAGAGGTTTCATTTGAATGGTAACACCATACAATTTCGTCCACGGTTTTGGAAGTTGGAGTGACAAGTAATAACGACATAACTAGGTCGAGGAGTAAATTCGAAAGGGCTGAATAATAAAAAAAGTAGGAAACTTAATTCTCTCCACCAGTATTTTGGGACGTAATGGATTCGAATCTTATCAGAAACTCAGATTTGCTTCCAACTTGTTTGCTTTTCACGCTACCACGTTCAAGTATATTGCTTCTACAGCGCCCAGTTTACCTTATCAACTAGGACAAACATAACAGTTTTTGTTCTCTGACTGTAATGTACCTTGCAAGAAATCAAAAACAGCTCCACGCTGCAAGTGGAGTCCATACTAAGAATAAAGCTGATCATCTTGCGCATGACAGGTAATGTGGTATCCGCTGGAAGCGGAGAACTTGCAGAGAACACTGGTGGCTGGTGGGTTGATTTTTCAACCTGTGGCTTTCCCTCGTCAACATGGCGACGCAATTTGGACAAGTCTTTCATATGCTGAAGAAAAATAGAGCAAAGAAAATGAGATTTACAGTGAGATTCAAATTTGGCGTTCAGTGGCTGGCAGAAACTGGTTGGGAGGATCTTTTAACCAATTTAGACAAGTTTTTCGTTTGCTGAAGTATAAAAATTAAAGTTAACAGGAAGGTTACGCTCATGGGAGTGAATCTCGGCTAAGATCTACATTTCGCCAACACCGGCCTGGCTGTAAGTCACTGGTCGAACATTCTTCAGGCAATTTTACCAAAATTTTTTCTACATGCAGAAGAATGATAGAGGAACCGTTCCTCTATCAACGGCGATAATGGGAAAAGTTATACTGACACAAATATTTCCAGTGCACTACTAGTGTTAAAATCGTGGCCGAGATTGATTGAAAGTAACTAGTTGGAACATAACATTTTATACAAATTGGATGAGTCTCTCACATGTTAAAAAATGAATAAAGTTCGTGACAGGAACTTTATACACGTGCGAGTTTATCAAGTCTGTCAACACTGATTAAAAAAAATAGTCAAGACATTCTTGGGAGCCTGTAATTTCCGTCGGCAATCCGCGTAAAATACAGAGGAGTCTTCTTCTAAAAAATCTCAATATCTCTCAGGATCCGTTGACGCACGCTGATGCTGTCACATCTTTAACTTTCTATTCTCAGCAATGAGCCTGATAGCCTGTGAAGCGGAGTAGCGTATAGTACTCTAAAACCTTGGCCATTACCTTGTAAGCTTGTTTGCCATTGCCCTTGATAATGCTCTGCTGTAACTGCGATTCAGTCAATGTCTTCTTTGGTAGTGCGTACTTGCTCATCAACTTATGAGTACGCTGATAGCGGTAAGAGCTAATATCACTTGCAGAGCTCGCTGGTTGGCTTGACAGCATCGGAAGCATGAAGTCCCATCGGCTTCGTTTACTGGATTTGCTACTCTTAGAAGACTTCGATGATTTGCTCTTGCTAGAAGTCGACGTCCCTCCGTTTTTGCCATTTGATACTTTAGAAGTGTCTGCATCATCTGAAAGTAGAAAAGAAAATTGCAGTTTTTGGAACCCACTCCCTTTCGGTCATGCATCCGCCATTTTGTCTTTTTTCGACGTACACGCTACTCAGAACAATATTGGGGTTTGCCACAGGCAGCCCAACAAAGAGAAAATTATTTTCCTTACCTGCTGCAGTGGCTGAAGGTTTGCACTGGACTATGCAGGCGTCCAGTACATGTGCCAAGAGGAGCAACAGCCACCCAACCAATGTCAGATCTATTGAGTCTATATCTACTTTGAGATTCTTAAGGAGAAGAAGATCATCTAAGAGACTCAAGAAACTTGTAAGCACTGGCTCCACGGAGGGAGACTGCTGGCTCAAATTCACTATTACAGCAAACAACCTGGAAGTAGAAAGTGCAAATGGAATAGTTTGACACTGATTTCGGTCCTCAGATAGTTTAAGTAACAATTCTAAACTTTACAAATGTGTCTCGCAAACAAATTCTTGAATTTTGGCCGTCCAAAAGCTGCTTTTTCCCTTGAGAGACTGGGAACGAATTAAAGGACCAAAGAAAGGCTGATGACGTCATGTGACGTCAGCTGATTTGCTCAGCCTCGCTTCCGATTCTAGTCATTGCTTTGAGTTTTGTGGAATTAAGCAATGTATTTGACTGTGAAAAAGGTATTGCCAAGCAACTGAAGATACTGAAGGTGATTGGGGAGTTGTCGACAACGACGATCCTTCGTATTTGGTGCCATCTTGTTGATTATTCGACATTCTTGTCAATCATTCTACGTCATCCTTCTGAATTTGGTTTTGCGATAAGGCGGACATTTTCTGGAGGAAAATTTGCGTGTTTCGAAGACAAAAAATAAGTTTTGCAAGATTTTTGACGAGTTTAAATTTCGGATTCATATTTTACACATATTTAAGAATAAAATACAGCAAAACAAAATTCGTGTCATATGCACTTTAATAGCTAATACTAGGCCCTAACCTAAATTGCCGAAGTTAAGGCGAATTCATAAACAAGAAGTAACTTTTATGACTTGAGTGTACTCGCCACATACCACAGCACGCCAGAAAGGCAGAATATTCAGCATTCAGTATTCAGCAGGTTTTCTGTTGGAACGTGTTTCAAGACGTTGTATTCGTGGAATGATCGCATACAATATTACACTCATTACAGCATTCTTTTCTTTATTAACACACTGTAAATACAAAAGTTTCACTACCGTACCTTTCTTGAGGAAATGTACACTTCTGGCTTGAAGAAAAGAACTCTTTCAAGACGCTCGACAAAAATTCACCCCACCATGGTCTACTACCACAAGCATTCAGAAGAAGGGCTCCAACTCTCTCACGCTTCTGAGGAGACCCATGAACGCAGAGATTCCTGAACAGACCTTCACACATCACTGGTGTCACTTGACTCAACCAAGGCTGCCATTCGATAGTTAGTTTGGACTTTGCCAAAAAACCATCTAAAGAAGGACCAACACCCATAAGGGTGACCACAGTGTCTAACAAACAGTTGCAAATGACCTGTATGTGGTCATACTTGGCATCATGAAGGGACGAAGCGGCACGGCCGCTTTCTGTAGTAGACGTCAGTCTACAGATTGACTGCTCGACAAGGTTGAGTTGGTGTTGGAGCTCCATACACTCATTGTACGCTTTGTGGACCTTCCTTTCCTCTTCCGTGAGCGATGCACCCCTTCCAGTGATATCGAACCTGGGGCTCCGTGGTTCTGCGGACTGTAACAGCATTCTCAGTTGGGTACTGGTCAAGTTGTAGTGACAGTGAATGTCCTCCAAAAGATTCTGTAGTATTGGTAGGCACTGTTGGTCCTGACTACTGGCATTCAGCAGCGTAGTTTCTCCATTCAAGGACGTCTGACCACATAATGGATAACCATAGAATTCGCCAATCTTTACTCGAGCCTTCGCATTGTTTTTCGGTCTTCCAACAACTGTCACCTTGTGAAAACAAATGAAATGTGGAGGTAAGAAACGAATAGGCGAATCGTTGTTTACATGAGCTTATTCCTCGCAAAGCGAGAACCTACGGCCCTTGCGTAGGGAATTTATCACTGAATGATAAGCTCATGTTACTAAGGTAACAAAAATATATTTCAGTGATGTCAGCATAGATTTGCCGATAAATGAAAAAAAAAGCTTCGTTGATGATATATTTCAGTGATGTCAGAATAGATTTGCCGATAAATAAAAAAAAAGCTTCGCTGATGGTCAATTCAATTCACTGATACCTTGACACTAGATTGTGTGGATGGTTGGCTTACGTTTGAGATGTTTTTATTACGCACAGGAAATGTCATTTTGCAGGAATGCACTCGCCTCAAATGTTCCCACTTTGATACCTTTTACAGAACAAACAAGTAGACGGCTTACCTTGACGTATCTGCAGAGCGGCGGTGGTAGAAGGTCTTTCAGAACACACGCGCAGAGGTTGATATCTGACACCGCAGCTATCCTCTGCACATCCGGATCATCCCACTGCGACCAAACATCAATAGACAGCGACATAATGTCCGTGCACTGAGGAATAAGTATATCCGTCAACTGGACAACACAGCCAAAGTCTATAACAACGTGATGACGGGCGCCTGCGTGAAGACGGTCAATTACAAGCACCTGGGGATGAGGAAGCTGTAGAGAAAAAACATAACCTGATCAGCGCAGCAAACCTCTTTTCTTACCTAACTACTGTGAAAAATTTTCATTAACAGTGATTTTAAATTCCACAGGAAGAGTGTGCGCTGTATAGCACCTACTTTAACTGGGCAAAATGACGGCTCAAGAGGGCAATTGCATGATGACGTCATTTTAACACAACTACCAGAATCCTTCAGTTTGTTGTTTTCTTGTGCAAATTAGGGATTGGCAAATTTGAATAAGAGAGCAAAAACGAAATGAATTCTGGTAGTTGTAGTCTTATGTCGTAATCGTTAAAATGGCCCATTGTACAAGTTGATGCTATCTACGGCGCTCGCCTAAAAGAAAAGAAAATTCGGCTACCACCCTATAGATCGTTTTCACATGACGTCACGGTGGCCATATTGGTGTACAAAACAATGAAACGGCGGCCATGTTGGTGTACCGTAAGAGTCCTATGGGGATTAAACTCTGTTCTCATGTAAAAACATTCTTTTACATAATTGCAGATCACGTGAGTGAAAACGATCTAACCCCGACAAAACATGAAACGCTGTTTACTTTCACTTTCACACACCTGAGGTGGGAAAAACTTGCCCCCAACCATTCAGCCGCCACTCTGTAAAATTTCGCGACTTTGCAAAGTTGTATCTTCGTTAGTTTTCAACAGATCAATCTCCAAGTCGGCAACTTCAGAGATTTTAAGGCGCTCTTACCGGCGGTGTCTACAAAAAAGGGTCCTTGTCAAAAGGTGAAAAACCGTCGAAGGGTGTACTCCGGGGGAAGGGGGAACTCCGGCCCGACGGGGGGGCTCCGGCCCGAGCTGCGACCCCCTACCCTTTTATATACCATTTTTGACTGAAAAGGTACCCCTTTCGTATACTTTCTATTGACAAATGGTACCTCTTTCACACACCCAGTTTCAAACTTTGCATCCCTTTCAATGGTTGTAAATGCAATGTCTTGTCGTGTAAATCACAAAACAAGAACGTTTTTTGACTTTTTCACAGCTATAAATGCATTGCTAGGCTTTTTGAACTTTTTAACCGACCGAAATGACAGATTTCTCTACCCTTTCATATACTTCAGCTAGCGAAATCCCTACCCCTTCTTAAACCCGAAGCCTAAAAAGGGTACCCTTTTCGGGCGGAGCCTCCCCGCGTAGGCCATTATAGGAAGTACCACCCCTCTGGGGGGGGGGGGGGGGGCCTTTTTTATTTTATACTTTTTAACACCCCAAAAAGCAATACTTTTCTCCCCCTCTTATTCTCCTCGCACCTAAAAACCCCCCCCCCCTTTAACCCCAAAGCCAAAAAAGGGGCCCCTTTTCGGGGGGGCCCCCCCCCCGAGGGCCTTTTAAGAAAGACCCCCCCCCTGGGGGGGGGGGGGGGGGGACTATTTATACCTGCATGACATGCTGCTGAACAGGCTGTGACACAGGAGCACCGTTTACCCCTTCCTGTTTCCGGGTGGAACCTGCTTGCTTCTTCTGCTGAGCAAGGTTGATGGGAGAGGAAGCTGATGGAGAGGCAAGCTGTGCTAGGGTGGGTGGTGGAAATGCCTGCGCGCTGGGGGGCGGAGGCATCCATGGATCAGTTTTGGACCACAAAGACCACAAGGACAGGTCTTCCAACTCCTTCTTGTGCTTCTCCAGTTGCTCTTTGTGTTGCTGCAGGCTGACTAGCTGCTGCTGGTGCTGCTGTATTACAAAAGGAACACAGAGTACAGTCAAACCTCTCATTATTACAGACAGTTTGCTTTGTCCCTAGGGAAAGAAAGCCCTTACATTTTCGCTTAATTGAACCAGCTACTACGGACACCCCGTCAATACTGACACTTTCTATGGCCCGCACAGCCTCAATTTTAACGGGGTTTGACTGCAATACCAGGTCAGCAGTCAAAATAATGGAAGAAACGATACACACTACACATCTAGAACAACGTGCATTTCTCCTTCGAAACTGGAGCCTATTATTACAGCCATAAGGTATTGACTAATTGGAACTAGGCGTCAAGAAAACCTGGATTCGATCAATCCCTTTAGTCACTAAATTACAAAAGGTTAGGGACTGGGTTTCAAAAGCTAACCCGATCTAGACTTTTTGAACGCCTCCTAGAACTTTGTTAATTCGCACATCCCGTTAAGTTGAAGAGAATCTATCCCTTGGAGTAAAAAAGGACTGGAGGGAGAAAAGCGAACGGATAGGTCATCGTATAACGTCAATAACGTGACTGTTGCCTTCACCATCTCCACAACAGGCTACAGCTGGAATACAGTCTAGTTTCTGTTGAATAACGCTTGACTGAAACTGTTCACGAGATGAAGATTTTGATTTCTAAGGTACCTAAACACATACGTTATGAAGAATACAGCTGTTGTAAAGAAAGCCACATGCAGTCGACGACTGTCTCTTAACGGACACCTCTAAAAGACACACACCTTGTTAAAATGGACACCTAGAGTTCAGAGTTTGTTCCTGCCTTTCTTTACTCTTTTTATTTGACTCTCTATTAGACGGTCATCTCTGTAAGATGGACACTCAGTACCGGTCACAAATATGTCCGTCTTAGAGAGAATTGACTGTAATTGCGTTTTAATCAATTAACACTGTTACCTTTAACACTTGAAGCTCTTGTTCCAGAGCAACCAAAGATGCCGAATCAGTTGGCAACGCTGAAGATGGAGGCATGCTCATTGCTGAAGCCATAAAAGGAACAGTAACAGGTGCTCCCACAGGCCCCAGGCTCCCTTTCACTGGTTGTATATCACCCCTCTCCACTCTAGCACCATCGCTAGTAGAACAACACACAAAATGAAGAGGCTGGACCTCCAGGAGACCCTGAGAAGCCAGCGAAGAATTCACACTGCTCCATGAGACTTGTTCAGAAGTTGAGGCCACAGTGGAAGCAGAAACAGAACTCACACACTTGCTGGCCAAAGATGGCGCAGTCAGGTTGCTGACAACTGGTGAACTTTGCTGTTGGCTGCAGGATTGCGGCACAGAATCGAATAGGACAGGATCCAGAGGGCAGCCATACAATCCAAATCTGACAAATAACCGAAGTAAATATTGTTTAACGTTGATTGAAAGCAATGAAAGGTGGCTATATTCGCACCATGGATGAGCATATCATCTCAGGGGGGAGAAGTCACAGTGGTTGAGCCTCGGGCAGGCAGGCTTGTGCGGGGTAGCTGCTTGGTCTGCAGGGGCTGACATGTGATTGCATATCTCAGCTCTGCTTTGCTTTGCTTTGCTGATCTTTGTGGATCATTGCTATTCACTGCCTGTAATATCTGCTGGTTTTGCTCCCACTCCTCCCACCCCTGGAAATTCGCCACTTTTGAAACGAGTTTGAACCACTTTTGAGACTGGGTCGACTTAACTTTCGCAAAGACTTCCGGGGCTGTTACCAGGGACAAGTCAAGTCAACGGCGCGTCCCCAGTAACTATCCCAGAAACAACTACGGGACTCATTTCGGCACCAGTTCAGTTCTCGAAATATATTAACAGTCCCTTCATTTCTAAGCTTTACAACGGTTTAGCTACTTGTCAAATTCGCTACGTTCGAACTCGCTACCTACATATTCGTCTCGCTGCCTATAGGCAAAGTCCAAAACTTGCACCCTTGTAGGGGCCAGTTTAAAAGAGCGAGAAATATATTAAAAGGTTTTTTTTTTCTGGAGCGATTAAGGGACTATTTTCAGCGGTTTACAAAAAGTAATACACAGCGAATTTGTTGCGAACTAGGAGGAAGCGAATTCCACAAGTAGCGAACCAGTTGTTGGCAATCTAACCTGGAACGTAAAGCAAGATGCTCAGGAAATCTTGTGGTGGCAAGCTTTGATGACAGAAATTCCAGCAATTCCAAGCAAACAAAACTTGTCAGAGAGGCGTTTGCTTGGGCTGCAAACCCTGTTAGCAACTTAAAAAGCCAGTGGACCGCTCCAGATGATACTGCACATGGGGTGTCTCGTAAAACATCAAGGATTGCATTCAACAGAGAACTCCTGAAAGACGATGTCGAGTCAGTGGACGTCCTGGTACTTACGGCTTTCCTGAAAAAAAAAAAAGAAGAAGAGAAAAGTTTATATAGAAAATCTCAGTACATCTGGTAACGCACTAGAGGTAATATTGGACATTTTGAGGATATTCGTGTGGCTGGGTAGGAGTTGCAGCGAACTGCATTGTGGGACTGTTTTGGGATGCTGTCGCTTCTTTTATTGGCTATTAAGAGGTCGCAAAGGAATCTAGGTTAAAATTTTTCCCCCAAAAAAGTGCCACAGTGCAACTCGCACTGACCCAGTCCAACATCAAGCACAGGAGGTAGTGTTTCACCCAACATCCAGACACAGAGATGCGGGAAGAAAAAAAGGACGATCCTATGTTTTGATTAACGAAACCTTCAAATTAGCTCTGTATTGTTGTCAAATTTTGTTACAGTGATGAAATGTGGCTAAATGAAATTTAGGCTTAGTATAAACTCGAGACATGGCTGGCCAGCAGTCTCTCGTCGGAGATATGCGGGAGCGCCCTAATCCCATTGCAGGCGCTCATGGGTCTTTTTACAGCCTTTCTCTTCAGCTCATGCCATTACGATCGCGTGTCGTTGCCTTTCGTGGCTTGTGCTGGCATAGTTTCTTTCTGCTCCCTACCCTTCCCCTGCTTATGGTAAGTATGGTAGGTTCCACTGGTTAGGAGTGTGACGGTGCCTGGGTTGATGCCACTCACAGGGTTGTTAAGGTTACACACTGCAGTGAGCTACCTTTCGGGGCTCCACAAGCCTCACAGGCATCTTCCCCCACGCTCATCTCTATTGATGAGTTAAATAATAGGTAAGAGGAATTCGTTTCGTCCTCGGCTACACTTCAGTCCACTTAAGTCCTACTACCATTACTTACGGGCAGTACAACAAGCGTCTTTTTTATGCGCTTCATGGGCGGGGTGTAAATCACGGGGGAAGCGTGGAGCTTGAATCACATATGACGGCGAAGGAAAGGAAGAAAAATAACTCTGAATAGTAAAAATTCGTGGTTTACCTCGCGCACATCATCAGAAGTCGGCTACACTTGTGAGCGATGCTTCGCCCAGAAGAGAGATAACACGTTTGAATCAACTTAGGCAGGTAAGCTTCCACCTCCTGTATCAATGCCATATCGCTGTAATCCCTAGTAAAAACAAAACAAAACAAAAAGGTCATATTCAACAAAGCTCTACGTTTGACCTTGATTCCNGGAAAGGAAGAAAAATAACTCTGAATAGTAAAAATTCGTGGTTTACCTCGCGCACATCATCAGAAGTCGGCTACACTTGTGAGCGATGCTTCGCCCAGAAGAGAGATAACACGTTTGAATCAACTTAGGCAGGTAAGCTTCCACCTCCTGTATCAATGCCATATCGCTGTAATCCCTAGTAAAAACAAAACAAAACAAAAAGGTCATATTCAACAAAGCTCTACGTTTGACCTTGATTCCAATTATTTTGTAATGCAACTTTAGCTGTTCAAATAAACGTGACTGATCATAACTTCATGCGTTCAAGTCTACCAGGTCGGATTAGGATTGAAAGGCGCCGACATTGGTTGTCTGGGCACAGGAGCGCCGATTTGACATCGTCCAACGAGGCACAAAGTGTTGAAGTAAGCTAAACTTGGTATCTTCTTTGAGCCCTCACTCCTTAGGCCTGCGGTAGATACATGCAAAGTTGCATAGCAAAATTGTAAAGAGAGGATCCCGCTCAGAGGCCATGAGGGCGAGAGGAATAATTGTTTTAGTAAAATCCAATAGTTGGTCAAAAATATCGAGACAAAACAACTTTAGCGAGCAAAACGTGATTCAGCCGCCATTGTTTTGGTTTTCAACGCCGGCGCATTTCGCTGCTGGTGGACTATAACATATGGCCTAGTAGTCGCTCAACCAATCAGAACGCAGCATTGATAATAGACCACCAGTTGGATTTTACTAAAATACCACAAACTCAATGTGGCTTCGTAAGGGGGGCTTGAAGAGGGCTCATGATAAAAGGAAGGGCCTATATCCGACGGGGGCATACATGTATAAACCGAATATACAGCCATTTCGAGAAAAGTTGTCAGAAAAAGTACACGCGACAATCATCAAAGGTATTGCGGGTAGTTTTTAGTTCACTGTTCTTCAAAGAAATTTGAAGGAATGCCAGGAATGCCACGAGAGGCCATGGACTTAGGTTTCCGAGTGTTAAAGGAAAGCAACAAAAGTAGGTTCGACAGCTACAGTGCCTGATGAAAATACGTATTTTGGATTTTTTTGTTTACAGGTAGATGGACCTATAACTGGGGTGGGGGTGGGGGGCTTATAAACAGCAGTTAACGCTAAATCATTGCCCAATAACCAGACTCTCTTGGACCCTGCATCAGTACACGTGGTACTTTTCGGCCGTGCATTTAAAAGATGTTAAGGTATGTAATAATAAATCTAACCTTGTTTTGTAGTTGACACACACGCCAGCAATCCAACAGAGGAGTTCAAGAGCAAGTTTCCTGCCATCTTCGTCTCTAGCTGCTCCGTGCACCGGCAGAGATCCGACAACAATATCAAGCAGCCTGACGCTGCTGTTTTCCAGCAAGCTGCTTCTCAATTTGTGGCATTCTAAACTGGAGTTGTTTTTAAACCGTGTCACTGTGATGGACACCTCAGAGAGATCTTCACTTGGCCCTTGACTGTCAAACACAATCAAAAAAATTCGACCGCTGGATTTGACCAATTTCGGGCTGGTCAAAGTGACACGACCATGCCGCCCAGTGCTGTCAAGCCCTAGCTTTAAACTCACAGGGCCACACACGACATGGCCTTGATCTTGAGCAGAGGCCAGCATTCCTCTCTTGTCTTGTTCTGCCAAAGCAGGGGCAGAGGCATTCTGACAGGACTTAAAAGAGCTGACGTAAGGTGGGTTCAGAAGGTACACATTTGTAGGAAAGGAAGAAAAATAACTCTGAATAGTAAAAATTCGTGGTTTACCTCGCGCACATCATCAGAAGTCGGCTACACTTGTGAGCGATGCTTCGCCCAGAAGAGAGATAACACGTTTGAATCAACTTAGGCAAGTAAGCTTCCACCTCCTGTATCAATGCCATATCGCTGTAATCCCTAGTAAAAACAAAACAAAACAAAACAAAAAAGGTCATATTCAACAAAGCTCTAAGTTTGATCTTGATTCCAGTTATTTTGTAATGCAACTTTCGCTGTTCAAATAAACGTGACTGATCATAACTTCATGCGTTCAAGTCTACCAGGTCGGATTAGGATTGAAAGGCGCCGACATTGGTTGTCTGGGCACAGGAGCAATTTGACGTCGTTCAACGAGGCACAAAGTGTTGAAGTAAGCTAAACTTGGTATCTTCCTTGAGCCCTCACTCCTTAGGCCTGCGGTAGATACATGCAAAGTTGCATAACAAAATTGTAAAGAGAGGATACCGCTCAGAGGCCATTTTCATCAGCACTATAACTTGTTTTAAAGCGCTTTTTACAGCTATTTGAAAGGTTATCGGAAAAAATGTGCACGCGACAATTCCGAAAGGTAATATGGGATATGATCAATACACTGTTCCTGATATTGGGGCGTCGTCGTTGGACGAGAGGAATAATTGTTTTTAGTAGAATCCAAATAGTTGGTCAAAAATATCGAGACAAAACAACTTTACCTAGCAAAACGCGATTCAGCCGCCATTATTTTGGTTTTCAAAGCCGGCGCTTTTCTCTACTAGTGGGCTATAACATATAGCCTAGTAGTAGCTCAACCAATCAGAACGTAGCATTGATAATAGACCACTAGTTGGATTTGACTAAGATACCATAAACTCCCGCTTATAAGCCCTGGGCTTCGTAAGGGGCTTTAAGAGGGCTTATAAAAGGAAGGGCCTATATCCGAAGGGGCATACATGTATAACCCAAATATACAGCCATTTCGAGAAAAGTTGTCGGAAAAAGTGCACGCGACAATCATCAAAGGTATTGTGGGTAGTTTTTAGTTCACTGATCTTCAAAAAAATTTGAAGGAATGCCAGGAATGCCACGAGAGGCCATGGACTTAGGTTTCCGAGTGTTAAAGGAAAGCAACAAAAGTAGGTTCGACAGCTACAGTGTCTGATGAAAATACGTATTTTGGATTTTTTTGTTTACAGGTAGATGGACCTATAACTAGGGTGGGGGTGGGGGTGGGGGTTTGGGGGCTTATAAACAGCAGTTTACGCTAAATCATTGCCCAAAAACCAGACTCTCTTGGACCCTGCATCAGTACACGTGGTACTTTTCGGCCGTGCATTTAAAAGATGTTAAGGTAAGTAATAATAAATCCAACCTTGCTTTGTAGTTGACACACACGCCAGCAATCCAACAGAGGAGTTCAAGAGCAAGTTTCCTGCCATCTTCGTCTCTAGCTGCTCCGTGCACCGGCAGAGATCCGACAACAATATCAAGCAGCCCGACGCTGCTGTTTTCCAGCAAGCTGCTTCTCAATTTGTGGCATTCCAAAGTGGAGTTGTTTTTAAACCGTGTCACTGTGATGGACACCTCAGAGAGATCTTCACTCGGCCCTTGACTGTCAAACACAATCAAGAAAATTCGACCGCTGGATTTGACCAATTTCGGGCTGGTCAAAGTGACACGACCATGCCGCCCAGTGCTGTCAAGCCCTAGCTTTAAACTCACAGGGCCACATACGACATGGCCTTGATCTTGAGCAGAGGCCAGCATTCCTCTCTTGTCTTGTTCTGCCAAAGCAGGGGCAGAGGCATTCTGACAGGACTTAAAAGAGCTGACGTAAGGTGGGTTCAGAAGGTACACATTTGTGGTGGGCTGAGTGATCATCGGGCTGAGCGAGAATCTGATATCGATGTGGCCCACGTGACAATATCTCGGAAGAACAACCTCGACAAGTTGCTCCCTCCCCAGAAATCTTCAAAAAAGGAAATTTCTCGATTAATAGGTAACAGATGAGGTATTGAATTTTAGCAGTACAGACAGACACAACTAACAATTTTACACTGTACTGCTCGCATGCATGCATGTTGTCTCAGAGTTTCTTGTATTGAAAACTCGAGGCATGAAGATACACTGTGCGCATAGAGTTGGCAGGGAAAAAGTGAACCCCCACGGCCCCTTCTTCAATAACTCTAAGTTTTTAAATTATTACAGGCGTATCATTCAACAGTGAGCTTCCTCAAAACTTTCTATGGCTCCTGGCGTCGTTTAAAAGTAATCAAGACATGAAGTATTGATGGCATTGATATCGACGAAAAGAAGGAGAGGAAAAGGCTAACTTTGGAAGGGAGGAGAAGGATGAGGAATAGGGACGACATTGAATAAAATTAAATAGATAATATCCCTGTTTAGACAGTTGATTACTAACAAAGCAAATGAAACATTACCTGATTAAAAACATACTACCTTGTTTGAACAAATACCTTAACGAGAACTGGTACCTAACCGCCCGTGTTGCTTCAGCTCCCTATTAACCCAGTGAAATACACAGCCGTGACGGTAACCGGTCAAGTCGCCCGAAAGTCATCTCGCCCGAAGTCATATCGCCCGGAACCAGAGTCATGTTGCCCGAAATACATAGTCATGTCGCCCGAAATCCTAAGTCATGTCGCCCGCAATTTTATCGAGTGTATAAACTTGAGGAAAGGTAACATCTTAAGTAAATCGCAAGGAATAAACTCGAAAAACGTATATGTATTGATGTCGTCACTCTGAGTAGCATTTTTAGAATCTTTTTGAGCATTATGAAATTTCGGGCGACATGACTCTGGTTTCGGGCGACATGACTTCGGGCGAGATGACTTTCGGGCGACTTGACCGTCATTCGCCGTGACAGAGCTCCTTTATGGCTCATACATACCTACTACCATCTGATCGTACTTTCCATGTTCTGGTATGCAACACTGGATCGACCAAGGTGTGTTGATGAAGACGCTGTTGATCTTGTTGAACTTCAACCCAAGAGGAGGGGACAGATGCTGTGAACCTTGGCATCAGTGTCACAAATTCCGTCAGCTGAACCAGATGCTGAAGAAATTCCATAGAAATGGGCTGATCTGGATTGAAAGCAGCCGCTACAGAAACGAAATCAAACCATGATTTGGATAAAATATACAAATGTAACATCATCCAGTCTATTCCATCTGGTCCCAGTCGTGAAAAGGGTGGATAACGCTACCCAACGAATAAATTTCTATCCACATTTGTAAAAATATAAATTTTTAGCTGCACTAACAATTCAGGAAAGTAAAAACTCAGGAGGATCGATAATTCTTTAGGTTTGAAATTTGATGATGTCATTTGAAAACCAGAAAATCCCAGACAGTAACCAGAAAACGGCTCGACTAGCTTCCTACTCAAATTTACCTGACTGTGAACTACAGCTTCCCAATGGTAGTTCGGAGATAGATGAACAATCTTTGGTGTCTTCTGCCGTGCCTATACCTGCTTCAACCTGCGCCTGATTCCGTAATCCCAAAAAGTGCATAACTCCATCCTCACAGCACACACAGAGGCAGTCCATTCCAGGGCAGTTCAAAATATGCGATATCTTTGTACCTTGGCTGGAGACCTTGAACTTAGTAACAACTTTCAGAGAATCCGCATCGATGATGACAACACTATCGTTAAACGCACCAACAAGAAATTGCCTGGATTCGGAACACACGTTTTCTAGCTCTTGAAAATGGCCAGCTGGGTGCCGCAAAAGTTCGTGGCTCTCCACTGGGAGGGTAACTAAGTTACTAAGAATACCATCAGAAGAGGGAAAGTGCTTTGTTAATGTGGGCTGTGAGGACAACGTTCTTTCCCCACCACTGCTTGCTATTTTGTACACTGCAAGAGTGCTTTGAGGAAGACTGTCAGGTCTAGGACATTTCCCGTTTCCTGCAGAATCACTTCCCGGTATAGCTGTACAATTGTCACTGGATTGCCCTGATTCTTCATTTTCCGGATTAGTTTCACCAATGTGTGAACCCTTGTCAATAAAATAATTATTAAAACAATGAAGATTAACTAAAATATTCTGACCATCCCCAAAGGGGACAATTTCTGTTACTTTACAAAGCCGACCATTGCAAATTCCTGATAAATCCAAGCATTGAACAAGCTTTGCGCATTTATTTCCTTCTTTACATTTGTTAACCTTTGACTTCTTGATGTTTTCCTCCCCAGCGATGGCCTCGGCAAATTTCTGCAGCACAGAAGAGTGAAGGTTAAGAGAATCCGGTGGAAGAATGGGCAACTGATCGTACATCCAGTCATCGTCACTGCCAGAAGTTGTATACGGGTCCTGCAACATCATTTCTTTTTCAAGTTCAATACAGCTATCTACATTGAATTGTGGCTTTGCAGAATTTTCACTGTTTGCCATAATGTCATACACCAAAATGTAAGGACAGGAGCAACCCTCTGCTGTTAAAAACGATACGTGTTTGCCCTCTGTCTTTTCAGTATCACTTGAAGGAGAATGCTTTTCAATGTATACTGCAAGAAATAAAGTGGCTGTGTGTCTAAATGATTGACATTTCTGCCCCGCAGTGCTGGTGGGATCCTTTCCACACGAACAAACAAGAGACACAGCGCAGACTTTCAGCTTGTCCTTTAGACTTTGCTCTTCTGGATCTTTACTTTGAGATGGAACATCTGTGCTCTTCTGCTCAGCTGCAAATTAAAAAGTAACAAAGGGCAGTAATTTGCGAACCAGCCTGGGAAAACAGCCAACATTTTGCAGACAACACCACCGGTTTCCTCGCAAAATGACATCCAAAGAACAAACTGACCACCTACCCCTCCCCTAAATTAACATGAACACTTACTCTCACTTAAGCAAAATTAAGACTTAGGGGAGGGGTAAGAGAAAAGGTTATGAAGATAATCAGATCAATAATATTATTGAAGTTTCTGAGAAACTGACCACCTACCCCTCCCCTAAGTTAACATGAACACTTACTCTCACTTAGGCAAAATTAAGACTAAGGGGAGGGGTAAGAGGAAAGGTTATGAGAATTATCACATCAATCGATGTTTCTGACTAACTGACCACCTACCCCTCCCCTAAGTTAACATAAAGACTATCACTTAGGACAAAATTGTGACTTAGGGGAGGGGTAGGTGGTCAGTTACACAGAAAGCTCAATTGATCAAATTATCATAAATGAGGAAAAAGCTCAATCAAGAAAAAAATGTTATCAGAATTATCAACAAAGGGAAAATGCTTGATCCTTTATCAAATTCTCTCAACAATTTCTGTAAGGAAATATATGGACATCAGTCTGGAGAATTTGTAGGTGGATCTTGGGGCTTAAAAGGTCTCTAATGTCACAAGTGGCAGCACCTTTCTTTGTGTAGCCTTGATCACAGGAATTCGTTGAAGACAGTGTTTCCTTGTCACAACCTTCATCACATTGATTCTCCGCTTCCTCGCTGATGTTTTTCACATTCTTGTCCTGCTCTGTACATTTGTCCTCTGTTTCCAAATTCTCTGGTTCTGACCAAGCAACAAAGCTCTTTGGAGGGCCTAAGTTTGTTGACATGCCACACTCTTGCATTTTGTCAGTTTCAGTAGGTAACACCACTTGGAACTCAGTATGGATCTTTGGCAAAAAAAAAAGACAGACATAAACATGACAGCTGAAAGAGCCATTATTTTATGTTGGTTGCTTGAAATAGTCATCTTTAGGTTTTAGCAAAATTCATGTTCTTTGCCATAATTCAAGAATTTTTTGTCGGTTTTTCAAGCTTCAAGCATTTTGTGCACAACAAGGAAAAAACACTCAGAATTATGGGCACACAGGGCAAAAATAAGCACGGTGACCCCATCCTTTTACTGCAGTTTATGAATGTCTAATATATGGTTGACATTTGTGTCAAGTTTGAAAAAAATCTGGATAGTACATCCTTTTCAAGGGAATTACCTTAAACAAGAAAATACAGTGAAAATGTAAGTGATCTGGCAAGGTAGTCAGAACTAACATGGCACCTTCTTTCAATNACAAAGGGAAAATGCTTGATCCTTTATCAAATTCTCTCAACAATTTCTGTAAGGAAATATATGGACATCAGTCTGGAGAATTTGTAGGTGGATCTTGGGGCTTAAAAGGTCTCTAATGTCACAAGTGGCAGCACCTTTCTTTGTGTAGCCTTGATCACAGGAATTCGTTGAAGACAGTGTTTCCTTGTCACAACCTTCATCACATTGATTCTCCGCTTCCTCGCTGATGTTTTTCACATTCTTGTCCTGCTCTGTACATTTGTCCTCTGTTTCCAAATTCTCTGGTTCTGACCAAGCAACAAAGCTCTTTGGAGGGCCTAAGTTTGTTGACATGCCACACTCTTGCATTTTGTCAGTTTCAGTAGGTAACACCACTTGGAACTCAGTATGGATCTTTGGCGAAAAGAAAAGACAGACATAAACATGACAACTGAACGAGTCATTATTTTATGTTGGTTACTTGAAGTAGTCATCTTTAGGTTTTAGTAAAATTCGTATTTTTTGCCATAATTCAAGAATTTTTGTCGGTTTTTCAAGCTTCAAGCATTTCGTACACAACAAGAAAAAAACACTCAGAATTATGAGCACACAGGGCAAAAATAAGCACGGTGACCCCATCCTTTTACTGCAGTTTATGAATGTCCTATATATGGTTGACATTTGTGTCAAGTTTGAAAAAAATCTGGATAGTACATCCTTTTCAAGGGAATTACCTTAAACAAGAAAATACAGTGAAAATGTAAGTGATCTGGCAAGGTAGTCAGAACTAACATGGCACCTTCTTTCAATGCTTCACAACACATCAACTTGTGATGTAACCTTCAAAAACTTCCATAAAAAACATTCAGGTGAGTGGTTAACGTTATTCCTTCTCAGACCCTTTCAAACAACCACAGACAAAAATGCTGAGCAACCAGAAGAAATAAACCTATGGTAAGGAGAGGATGTGTATATATGTCCTTGGCTCTTATTTGGCTATATTTAGTTATAGAACAGTATGTTTAGAAAGTCAAGTAAATCCCAAGCCACACCCAAATTGTCGACCTTTAAGGCTTCATTTCATATTTCCTGTGATAAAACCATTCAAATTTTACCTTTTTGGCCACACTCTGTTGCTGTAAAATTTTAACATGATTTGGGCATGCCTGGATAAACAAAACAATATTTAAATATTCACTTCTAACCTTTAGTTCGTCTTGGATGTTCCAGATGATTATTCCGCCATTTTCACTACATGTCACTATATAATGGCAACATGAGCTTTCACTGATAAACTAAAAGAGAAAACCAGAAAAGTAATTTAACAAATGCTGAAAAAAGGCATACAACTGTAGATAATGGTAACCTGGTTTAAAACTAAAGAGAGTACAAGCACTCCTGTACAGCACAGTGCAACATTCATAAAGCCCTTCAAAAACAACACAACATTTTCAACCAACATCATGTCTGTGTCCAACACAACATGGTGTGGCTAAATGAGAAAAAGATGCCAGACTAAAAATTGAACAGAGTACATCCAAATGAAGCTTTGCCATTATTGCACCTGAAGGGTGGAACAGTGGTGAAAGCATTCACCCCCACCCATGAGGTCGGGTGTCAATGCCATCTGTGGGTTGAGTTTGGTATTGGTTCTCTCCTTTACTCTGAGAGGTTTTTTGCTGGGTACTCCAGTTTTCCCTTCTCCTTAAAATGAAGCAACATTTCCAAACCCCAATTTGACCAGGAATGTTTGACAAAGAACACTACATGGATGTGCTACATTTAAATTGTTATTCATTTACTTATTAGTTTTATTATGTTTATGAACTTGGTTTCCGTTGGTTGCTTTTTCCCGCTAGAGTTTACTTTGTAGGTCACTAAACTACCAAACATTTGTTTGCAATGCAAAATGATGGATAAAAATACCCGATAGAGGTAAAGCATCAGAAGATATTTAAATGCAAAGTTGAAGAGAGAGGGCTAAAAAGTGGAAGTTGCTCCTCCAACAAAATGTTGGATGAAAATGTTGGATTGTTTAGCCAGTGCTTAACACCTTGGGAGAACAGGGCTGGTGCAGTGCCAAGAGCACTCCATATGCCATATGTGAGTTGAGTTTATTGTTGGCACTCTTCAGAGCTCTCAAAGGCTTTCCTCTGGGTACTCCTCTCCAGTTGCTGCTCTCTCCAAAAACTAACAAGACCAAATTCTAAAATGATGTGGCCCCAATTTTTCAAACATTGGATAGTGCAATCCACCAGATAAATCACTATCCAATGGATAAGTATTAGGAAAACCAACTGCGCTATCCACTGGATAGAGATTTATCCACTGGACAGCATTATCTACCTTTTGAACAACTGGGGCCTGGAAAGTATCTCCAATTGGTTGAGGACATTTTGAGAGATGCAGGTTTATCATTTCTGAAAACTGACAAGTGTCACCCTCTCTGATTAACTTTAATTTACATATTTTCATTAATTTTTGTTTGTGCTCTGGCCCATAAGAACTTATATCAGTTTACATTTCTTTTAACTTGTTTCATACACTTACCTTGACTTGAGCAGCAGTCTGATGGTCATAACCTGGTGCAGTGGCCAGTGATACTACAAAAAACAACAACAACAGCAAAAACATTCAAAACACTTCTCACACTGCCCAAAATATGTGTCAGGTTAAATAAAATACCACATACCCAGTAGTTTGCTACATATTTAAGGACATAGAAAACTACTGGGTATACAACTACAGACTGAACACTGACCAGTATCTTCCCTTACCTGACATAGGTACATTCTTGGTGTGGTCCCCCCTAACAAATGAGCAATCTGGGCAATGGCGTTCATGCTCTGACCACGGTTCATCTGTTGGCTCCCAGCACACCAAACAAACATTACAAGTGAAACAAAGAGCTCTGTCATCTCCTCGGTTACTTGGCTGAAAGAGAATTTAGACTAAAATTAATCATTGCATCCTACAGTGACCAAAGTGGCCTCTTCTTAACAGATTTGTGGTTAACACCCCTGTCAGTCCACAAAACAAGCCAGTCATCAGTGCGCCTTCCTGTCTGAAGTTTTTTTTTACACATGGCTGATTATAGTGTGCCATCCCTTGTACAGCCTAAGTCTTTTTGGGGTTAAACCTCGTTTTAGTTCATCAGACAACTCTGACAATAGTCTACCTTCCCTTGTAAGGTTTATAGTTAAACCTTCTTGCAGTCCATCAAATACAATGTACATGTACAGGTTAAACATTATGCCATGTATACATTCTGCATAATATACTCAAGATTACCTGATGGTAAAAGCCAGCTTTTGCCATAGCTTCAGGGTATGCCCACCTTAAGAGCAAATACAAAAATAAAATGTAACTTACAAAACAAAAAATTACTATCTAGACTCACCCGGCATTCAACTACATGTAGTCATATTGAGGTAAAGTTATGGGAATGATAATGAATATTGTGGGGCTTGAAAACAGAAGGATTTCTTTGCAAGTAAGTAAGGTACAATGGAACAGGCAAGTCTTTTTTTTCTTTTGACCCTGGAGAGTTATGAAGGTCATTCACAAATATGATTATTTGAAAAATTACCGCTAAGCTAACAATTTGATTGAAAAGGGCAGATCCAAAAATCTTTGGCAAGGGGTCCAAACGTCCACCTTTATTCACTCCTTCATATGTGTTTGGCAAGCCTTGAAAGTATCAGATGAAAGGAGTACACAATCATCCTATGACAGCAGTTTCAGTTTTCAGCACTTATCAGGGGAGGGGCCCAGGGGGGCTGCCACCCCCTTTTATAAAATAACTAAGATAGTACGCGCGCTCTGATTGGCCGAGAGCAGTGTTTGCATGAGAGTATGTAAACATGGTTGTGGCGTCAAGTTGTTTGGTTTTTCGCGTGCTAATCACGCAAGCACAAATTTGAAAAAGTTTTCGAGTTCAAAACTCAAAAAGTTTACTTTATTTACCCATTCCTTCGTCGGCTGAAACTTGGAAAATCGTTACAAAGAAGGTGTGTACATTTTTCTTGATGTCTAGACCCTCCTAGTCTGTGTGGGTTTTTTACAATGCTGTGCATTATTTGCCCCCCCTTCCTGTTTTTAATAAGGGAAGCCAAAAATGGAAAAATTTTTTTATTGGCAAAATTTTTCCCCCAAACCGGGCGCGGCAGGGGGTAAAAAAAAATTTTTGGGGGACCCCCCCCCCCCCCCCCATTATCTCAGGGTCTGGATGACAGGGCTAGCCCTTATCAGAAGATCTCGATCTGCCACTGCTTCTTCTCAATTGCTTCAATTAGAGGGATCCCTGGACCCTTCCCCCTAGATCTGCCACTGACTGATTACTTAGCCATGAACCTTCCCAACTCAACCGAGACAAGTAATGTGAATTTGACTGGAACAGAGTTGATCGTTTGTCCAGGTTTCACTATACCTGTATTCCTTGTGAGGCCAAGACACAAATGTCTTCCTTCTTTCTGCTTCCAAACACATGGGTAGCTTCCCCTGCACATCGAACAGGCACATGTTCCTCAAGTGTACAGCAGAAACCACAGGGAGGGCAGCATGATTTTTATGGTTTTTCTCTAAATATCTGGTCAGGTCACCAAATGCAGTGTCCAAAGAGCCACAGGGATACTTTATCTGGCAAGTGCACCACTAAAAGAAAATAAATAAAAAAACGCACTTATGGTGTCAACTTACATGTATGTTGCTGAAGTTCACCATTATAGGCAAGTCATTGCTTGGCACACGATTAGTAGTAGACAAAGAACTCTAGGTATTCCTATAGTAGTTGTTTAGGTACAAGTATTGCATTGTAGAGTATTATTCAATGTCTTTTCACTCTTGTGTATTATTACTATTGTTATTATTATTGTTATTACACTTCTGTCAAGTCCTGCTTTCTTTAAATGCAGATGGAATTTTTTACTGACTGTTCCGAGGGCACAAATGATGATCGCTACAAGCACAACTTCTTTCCAATTTCACAGACGTTTCCGCTTTTTTTTAAATCTTGGTATTTTTTTCCTGTTCTTTATTGTTATTGTTATTATTATTATTATTATTATTATTAGTCCTTTGCTTCTGCTTGCGACTCCAACAACCTAGGTTCACTATAAGAGTGTAACGGAAGGAGTCATGCTACAACTCAATTCAACTGCATATGTACACATGTACCTTAATTGCCTTATCATGGCTGGAATTCAACAGTGACTGGGCCTTCTCTACTTCTTCTTTCAGCATGAGATGAACTTCCTTTAAACCATTTACTTTTAAACCCTCTTCTCCACCAGACATGCATAATTCCATTGCTGACACCAGCAGAAGAGCCTAGCAAAATATCATGTCATTAAAGTCACTGCCACAATGACATTTACTGTGATTTAGTCGACTAAAGGCCTCAGCTCAAGTGTCAAAAATACCACTAGCCTGTGCCACACATGAAACTAAACTCTGTTAAAGTTGTCTCAAAAAAACAGCCCTGAAATCATTGTTCCGCCCTCCCCCCCACCTCCCCCTTTCCCCACCTGTGTACCAGGATTTGTCGGGTGTAAATCAATTCAGGGAAACATAATGACACTGTATAAGAGAGTGTTTGAGCACTTAAGCTTCAAATTTATCAAAAACAATTATTGTCTATTTGACAAGCTATCATCAAACACTTTACTCAATGCTTCCTGGTATTAACTTTAGACACAAGTCGCTCCTAAAAAAACTTGGCTACACCTCATTTTTTCATCTGCATTTTTTGGTTTCTGAATATCACATGACACACCATATGTCGTATTTGATATACTACTCACATCTGGCAGTGTAAACTCGAGAACAACTGGTTCACTGCAAGAACCTTTGAGAGGTGGCTGTAAAATGCTGTCCAGCAGCAAGACACCATTAAGATCCTTTCTAAGCCCAGATACAGAGCCATTTGTGATAAATAGTTTTTCTACCTCAGGACAGAATCTACACTGAAGTGGGTCAGAGTTTCCTAAAGAGAATTAAACAAAGATACATTCAGTTTTTAAGTTTCACAACCTTTTCACACGAGGAGTTTTTTGCAGTTTTAAGGCATATCCATCCTACAGGAGTATTTTGCAGAAAAGTCGAATGGACACAGTGTTCTCCTTAAATTTTAGCTCAGCAGGTGAGGGACCATTCATGGCCGGTAAGGCAAAAAATGCTCCAGAGGCAAACTTTCCTAGGGGAAATGGGAGGCAGGGGGGGGTAGTGAAGTGAGGGACATGACTCTGCCCTCGCAGGGAAATTTAGGTGCTAAATCTCTGAAATGTCATTCCCTCATTTGAAGACCTATTTTACGCAAATCGGCTACTTTTATCTTTAAAAAACAATTTAAAAATGTTTGATTCCAATATTTTTTTTGGTCCATAAAAAGAAAAGCTGTGTATACTTAAGTACTTTTCCACATATTCATTCATTTCCTTGATCGGATCGTATCACAACTTGCGTATTTTTTTAATTTTACAATATTTATTTTTAGTAAACCTTCAGCGGTTGCAGGCGGTAAGAAGTGTTCCTTCAGGCGGTAAATTTTACCAGTTAGTGCCTGATAAGGAGAACACTGTGGACAATCAACTCTGAAGTTTAGTGATTAGAGTGAAAAAGCTGAGAGAAACAAATTCCAGTTCAGTTCTCACTGTATAATGAACCTAACTGCAACTTGATTCGGGAACTGGTGGTTTCGATACAAAGTCATTTTGATACAAGTCATTTCATTCAAGCAGTGAAATTGCACAGAAATTTCGATTACTTCAAGTAAATTTTGTGCATAAACAAGAAAAACATTTTGAGTAAATTAATGGTCTTTGTTCTTTAAACCAAGCACATTAAACTTTTCACAACTACACTGAATATACTCGTATCATAATGACTTGAACAGTGTTCTCCCTAAATTTTAGCTCAGCAGGTAAGGGACCATTCTTTTCATGGCCGGAAAGACAAAAAAAATGTGCCAGAGGCGCACTTTCCAGTGGGGAAGGGGGTAGTGGAGTAAGGGAGTAAGGGACATGTCTACGATCTCACTGCAAAATTTAGGGACTAAGTTCCCTGAAACGTCATTCCCTCATTTTAAGACCTATTTTATGCAAATCAGCCGCTGTTATCTTTAAACAATAATTTAAAATATTTGATTCCAATAATTTGACTCTGTCTTCCATGTTCTCTTTCCAAAATGCCTGATCACTGCGTATACTTTAGTACACTTCCATATATTCATTCATTACCTCGATCAGATTGGATCGGATCACAACTTGCATATTTTTTAAAACAACTTATTTCATTTTAATTAAATTGCAATCAGTTCAAGGCAGTAAGAAATGTTGCTTCAGACGGTAAATTTTACCAGTTACTGCCTGATAAAGAGAACACTGCTGTATCGTAACGTCCGGTAACCATTAATTCACTCAGTTTTCCAACCCTATAATTACCAAACTTCAGAGATATTCAGTATTTGACATTCTGCAAAATACCCCTGCTAATCACAATTCACCACTAACAGGATAAAAAAGAGTAAGTTTGTTGACCAGGAAATTAGGGTAACCAATAACTGAAACTCTCACTGGCAGAACTCAATTAAGCTTGAGTCTATGAAGATTAATCCACTAAAGGGTTTAATTGCATCTTCGTTGTACTTGAACATATTTTAAAAAGTAAAGCAAAGATAACATAGTTATTAGAAAGAGTATTACGTAACCTTCAATCAAGCCTCAATCATGCTCACCAAATGAGTAATAATCAATCAAAATCGATCAACCACTTAGATTGAGGCAAATGAAGCACTTCCTGCGATCATCCTTAGACAGTTTTAAACAGGAAAAATGTTTATAGTTCAGATACAGCACTCCCCAATGAATACTTGGGAGGAACATAAAAAAGATTTTCTGTGTGTAGGTAGTAACAGTTGCGAACAGAGAAATATCCGCAGTTACTCATGTGCAAAGTTTAAACACATGCTTCATCAATTCTCAATTTACCTGCCGGAGCGGTGTGCTTTAATCGCAGACTGGAACGCGCATCCACCACTTCAATCGTTCCATCCTCGAGCGTACAGATGAAGCAGTTCGAGGTGGGTGAAAATGTGACTGAGATTGGTCGGCCACTAAATTGTAAGCACCCTTCTTCCTCAAAACACCACTCCTCCTGGGCCGCCATATTTGTGCTTCGACATGGTTTCAAGNCGTACAGATGAAGCAGTTCGAGGTGGGTGAAAATGTGACTGAGATTGGTCGGCCACTAAATTGTAAGCACCCTTCTTCCTCAAAACACCACTCCTCCTGGGCCGCCATATTTGTGCTTCGACATGGTTTCAGGGTACTGAGGCACCAGGCCTGCCTTAGCTCTGCCTTACTCAGCGTCCAGGCCTCTAATATGTGTAGGTCCGTTTAGCGTGCAAAGTGCACTTCTTTTTTTTCGGACGTCCTTAAACAGCGTAGAAATATGTTCTTTCTTGCAGAAATTTGGTCCAGGTATTAAACCCAGAAGCATAAAACATAAACAAGGGAGATTCAACTCTTGAGGAGTGACCACCTTAGCCGTAGCTTAACTCTTAGCTTAATCGCGCTGAGTGGCTGGGCCATGCGGAAAAGTAACTGGACAATTAAGTCAGGGTGTTATAAATAAACAAATGCACACGAAAACGTTACATCAAAAACGCGCTCATCTTGTGCTCGCTGACCGCTGGCCGCTTAGTTTAGTGGCCCCAGCTTCCGCGAGTGTCCTGTGGCTCAGGGGTAGAGCATCTGGATTAGTAACCAGAAGGTTATGCAGGGACCGCGGAGCAAGGTGAAAAGTGGGAGGGCTGACAATTGAAAATAATTGAAAATCGAAAAAAAGAATAAAATCATAGTATTTGATTTGTTTCTGTCACGTGACTTTGCATACTTTATCCAGTATTTGTTGCTTTTTATAGGTCGGCCAACATACACGGTCAGTTCAGATTCAATGCAAGAAAAGACGCGATTACAATTTTAGTATAGAAAATATTACACTGAAGTGATCTGAAAAATTTCTAACTATGGCCGTTCACTGTTCAAGTAATGTAATTCTTCTTGCCATCGAATATTTCATTGATTCGACAGGAGAAAGACAAAATATAAAACTTTTATCAACTCAAAACAACTACTCACCTTCGTTTGGCTTGAAAAAGCTAGTAATTTTCTTCATTTTGTCTGATAAAGCTGATAAAAAAAACTCTGCCGGAGCTGGAAGAACAAAACACGCTGCCGAACGAAGCGAAGGGGTGGCTAAGGCATGGCCTTTGATCAAGGAGCAAGTCAGCCACAGGGCACAATTACCGCGAAAAGCAAAGGAGCCCCACAAAATGCCTGGCGTTTGAAATTAAAGAAAATACAGAAAATATAGCGGAATATAGACGGAAAAAACTTGTTTCAAGTCTTTTTTTTTATTTTAATTATTTTTCTTTTTAGCGCAAAAAAGTGGTGGGGCCGCGGCCCTACCAGCCCCTCCCCCTCCGCGGTCCCTGTTATGGGTTCGCCAGCTTCTGTGGGAAGTGCTTAGATTTTTTCTTTCGAGCCAGCCGTGTCACTGACTCAAAAAAACATCTTCCTTAATGCTAGGATAATAGCACAGCTCTGCGTTATCCTAATTTGTTCTTCGCGAAGCGAGAGCCGAACTGGGGATTGGGCGTAGCGAGGTTCTCGCAAGATTCGCTTGTCGAAAATGTGATCCAAGCGCGATGGAATCACAAAATACCTGCACGATTAGGGTCCGCAGTTGCCTAGAAATAAAACCACGTGCCCGTACTTCGGAGGCTGTAAGTTACCAGCAAGAACAAAAGCCTGTCTGAGATCGACTTGAAAATAACGTTTTGGAAAGTTTCTTTTTTTGGTCTGCAAGTGACCAGAATACGGCTCCAATAGCGCCAAACGGCTTTTAGTCAAAATTTCAAGGGGTGGACAATCTAAAGGACAATACATTCGCACTTCTCCGAGAACTGAACCGCCGCTTGGTTAGCGCAATTCTATGTAAGGGAGATAATCCGTTGAGTAAACCTCACGAGGTGTCCAACCCTACTTCGCCCATTGACACTTATGCTAACCTTTTAAAGCTATATACGTGACATAAGCTACGAGACAGAAACTTTTCTTTTACATTTCCACACAGTCAGTTGAACAGGCTAGTAAACAAGTTAGCTGCAAGTAATTACCGTAAAATTCCGAAAATAAGGCCCTCCAAATATAGGCCCCCCAAACTCGTAACGCAAAAAGCCTCCGTTAAATCGCCCCTCCGAATAGAAGTCCCACCGGGGGCTTGTACTTGGAACTGGATTGCCCTCATATATCAAATACAAAGCAAAACAAAGCAAAAATGGTAAGTTTCCTTCCAACTTTAAGGGTAGCCCAATCGATTTTGAAATGCAAATATCCCCCCGTAGATAAGCCCCTCCGAATATAAGCCCCTCCAAAAATAAGCCCATCAAAAAGGGCCTTTGAAAAATATAAGCCCCAGGGCTTATTTTCGGAATTTTACGGTATGTTATCAAGCCACCGCAACGCAGCGGGTTTTCCTTAAATAATAGCAAAAAGAAATTCCAATATATATACAAAAACAACCTTTTAATTCATCGATTTTTCGTTACATTAAACAAGATACGTTAAATAGAATATTCTTCCACTTAGTACATTTGTTAAATATTTTGCCAAAAGATTGACTTCTATTTACAAGACGCGATTTACATAAAAACGCAAAATAAAAGAACAATACTACAATGCAACAAGTTCATCAGTGGGGCTAATGTAAAAATGTTTGGTAACAAGAAATAAAAAGATATATGTAACTATTAACGGAATATCGGAATGGCTATTTTTTTTCCTGGTGGATCTTTTCACTTATAGAGGTATTTGAACACGGCGGTAGCACGTAGCATAGACAAGCTTATAACTGCTTCTCTTTTTTTTCAGATCAGTTACAGTTGTTGAGACAGGAGACTTCCATGGAAGACCTGCATCAGAAGTATTTGTTTCCTGAAGGTGCCCGTCTCAAATAATAGTAATAATAAAATTTGAGCCGCGTCACAATGTATTTGTACGTTGTCAGGGGGTCCGTGCCACTTACATGACAACAAAGTAAGGTCACGCAAATTGCTACTGCTGTTGTCAGAAGGAAAAAACAAAACATAGCTTGACCAGGAGTGATTCCAATTTTGTAGCCTGCAAGAAAAGAGGGCATACAGTCCTTTAATAGAGTTCTTTGTTTTTCTTCTGTTTTTTCGGATATGGAGGAGATTACAATGTACAAATGCTATCAAGTACTCAGGAAAAAACTATTGGCTGCTGTTTCCCTGTGGTACTGTTTAGCATGCCTTAAACCAGTTGTGCAATACGTTGTTGGTAGTCTAGCCTTCAAGCCTGTGGAGTTGAAGTGTGACGCATTCGACACTTACGCAGGCAGATTTATCAAAGACAACGTAACATCAAATGGCAACGCCAAAGAGCAAAGAAAGGATTAAACCCGCTCTCTGGTGTTCTATTTGCCGCTCTGCCATTGTTCAAGCCAGATTTTGATTTGCGCGCGCTGTTGTCACTGTCGTTACTAAATCTGCCTACTGTGAGGAATTGACTGGGAAACTGCCCACCTACCCCTCCCCTAAGCCAACATCTTGCCCTAAGTGAGAAGTGAATGTTAATGTTGGCTTAGGGGAGGGGTAGGTGGGCAGTTTCCAGAAACGCAGAATGATGCGTTTTGTCTACAGTTTTGTAAAATGCGGCTCTAACTCCTGCGAGTAGGAAGAAAATTCTAAAAAAACGCTAAAAGAGGAGTTGGTTTCGAAATGGAAGTTTCTAAAGTAAGTGGAAGGTAAGAAGTAGTTGCACTCTTGACGATGGCAGGAGTGCAGAGTATGAAGTGTCTTTAGCAGGACGTAATTTCTCTACGTACTGTTTTCTTGGTTGTCCTGTGCATCGGGCGTGGCCGCACTGGGTTCCCCCTGGTGAGACTCCCCAACAGGGCTCTGTCTTGAATCCGCTGACGACTTTACATCTCCTTCAGAGTTTTCCGCAGTTGATATTTTTGTTTGAGGAGGTTGTGCAGTGTTGTCAGCGTTTTCCTCGCTAGATTCCTTGGTTTCATTAAATTTCTGCATGGCAGCTGAAAGGAATTCGAGATGCTGTTACTGTAGCCTGCGAGCAAGCTCTCCAACTTGAGTGTCGAACAAAGCGAGCCGTGCGAGAACTTGCTCAGTAGTGAGTGGCGTAGCCGTAAGGGGCAAAGAAATGATCTCGCGTCTCCTATCGCGCGTGACATCTCACGATGTCCCTAGATGGAGAGCTTGCTCGCAGGCTACCGTTAACCTTGTATCACTAATAAAGTACTAGCTAGCAATTCCAGATTTGATTTTAGGTTCAAGGATAACAAAAATCTAAAATTATTTTGTTGAATATGTCACCATCGAAGAAGAAGAAGTAAAAAACAAAAAACAATCAGAGCGAACAGTGTGGATTTTTTGACGTCCCCTTTAAATTGATAAAAAGAATGAAGGGCCAACATCTAAACGTCATGATAGCTTATAATTAACAACAGGAGTACGTGTAATTTTGCATAAATTATATATAGGCACTTATTAAAACGCAACGTCATCATTACCCATTAATTTCCTTCTCGACCCAGTTGTTCAAAAGGTGGATAAGGCTATCCACTTGATAAATCTCTATCCACTAGATAGCGCGATTCACGACTTCCTAATACTTATTCACTGGATAGTGATTTATCCGGTGGATAGCGCTATCCATCTTTTGAACAACTCTTGCCGGGCGTTTAGTGATAAAACGTCATTATTGGGCATTTGTTCCGTACGCACGCTGAAAAGGCAAATTGAGATTTGATCTAATATTTTAACCACGTTTTTCAACTGAAAGTTCTTTACTTTTTCGTTCTTTGTACTCCCGGGTCTTCAGGGGCAATGACCCTATGACGTAATCGTCGTTAACGTATTCTTGAGAACATTTATGATACTCCTACATAAAAACGATCAATCGTCGCCTGCTATATAACTGATATTAGGGACGGACCATTAGAAACGTTATGGGGAGGGGATTTTGAGCTGCAGGAATTTTTTTTCGTTATCAAATTCCTTGTATGAATTTTTTTTAGGCCATAGCATGAATATTTCTTAGGATTAATTGGCTTGCATGAATTTTCCCCCGCGCGAATATTTTTTTGTTACTTCGCCCGACCCCCTCCCCCCCCCCCTCTAATAAGGTTTCTAATGGTCTGTCCCGTAGAAGCAAATCTAGCCTGCGAGCAAGCTCTCCGGGGCGCTCTGGCTGCGGGAAGGGAAAAGGAAGGAGAGCTTGCAACTACGTCTCTGGAATTTGGATATATCCAAATAAATATACACAGCATATTATATAAATATATATATGCATCAAAAAAGTCCATGCGAAATGCTGATTGGCGCAGATGACATTAGTAATGACGTCATTACCCTTAGCACGTGTTTTTCAATGTTTGTTTTACATTCGCGCTCGTTTCCGTTTCGCGCTGATTGGCGGAAATCTGACAGCTCAGTCCACGAGGAGCCACAGGGAACTGGAGGTGGAATTCAAATTCCGGAAACGTAATGGCAAGCTTTCCTAGAAGAGCTTGCTCGCAGGCTAAAGAAAATGGCAAAACGCAAATTCTCTTACCCGAGTACTGTTCCTTTCCCATCTCCGCATATATGACAGTAAACAGATCCAATGTTCGTTTCGTTATTGGATGTGCTTCTCCGTAGATTGATTGCCGTAGTTTGACAGCCTAGTGAATTTTTCAGACAATCGCGTCAATTCAGTATGCTTTTTATGGGGCACTAAAGAGCTGAACTTTCAGATAAATGCAATGCAGCATAAAAATGTAACAAAACTTTGATTTTATGGGATATTAGACCAAAGGTGAGGGTGTTTTACCGACCACCTAAAAACCTATGGTTGGCGAGATGAACAACGACGAAGATAAAACCTTTTTTCAAAGTCACAACTACTCGCTACATCGATTTAAGGGATTTAGCCCATTCCATATGTACCGGTAGTAAATTAAAATTGAGGTTTTATCATATGGTCGAGTTCACGTGTTAAATTATGTTAATTAACCACAGAAAAATTTATTTTATACAAAAAATATGGCTGTTTCTGTTGCGCTGAGTTGGCCGTGGCAAATGCATGCTGGGTGTGGCCGTTGAGAACAGCGGTTCGACCGTCCAATTACACAACCGAGAGAAGTTTCTTACCTTACCACAATACTCCAGCGCAAGTTGAGCACTGCAAAAAGAATAAAGAAATGAAAAGTTAATTTCAGAAATAACAAATAACCTGACTGTGAGCACGATAAACATTGCACGATGATTGTCGAGTTAATTCATCAAGGCAATATTTTTTTTTAGGGCGATGAGAAACATTTCGAAAACGCCCGCGCGCGAATGAGGGGTGAAATGGAGAGGAGAACTAAAATGTTGAGAAAAATGGACGTTACCATGTCCAGTTTCAAGATAAAGCTCTTGAAAGCACTAGCAACTACAAATACTGCCCCTTCCACCGGAAAAAGAAACAATCTTGAAGTCACGCTGCACCATTTCTGATCCCGACTAAACAACTTTGACTAGGTTGGGGCGAGGGGAGGGGTCATAGCGGTACCAAATCCGCGGGATAGGCATTCTGTGGATAAGAAAGTGCAAAATTTTCAACACTTTCTGAACAAGATTGCAGTCATTTCGTTCCCTTGTCAGCAAATACTGTTCTTTCTTGACTCTCAACTTCTTTCTTGTCACGTCATCGGGAACTTCTAAAATCACACATCACTTACTTTTTCTGCTTCAAACACATGTGCGCCAGTTTCTCATATTCGTTTGCTGAACGAGCTTCAGCTGAGTTTCCCTGTGGATCGTCTTTGGTATCGGGCTAAAAATAAGAGAAAAGTATAATCCTAGTGTAAAAATAATAATTAAAAAAAACTTACTCGTACACTACAGCATTGAAAACAGCCACGAATCTAACCTGCGTTAGTTTGTCTTCTGTATTCTTTTCTTGTACAACACTACCAGTACTACCTTTAAAACCTGGTGCAAAGAAATAAACAAACGAAGAAACAAAATCATTCCCTTGTGCTGATAACTGATGAAGGGTGAAAAAGGTGATGTCTTGTAATGGCGATGGTGCACGGGACAAATTGCAACGATGAGTTTTTAATAGTTGTAAACCCAGTGTGCAGAGAAAGCCAGTTTTAAAGCTCAAACATTTGGGCAAGCTGAAGCTAACACATACTAGGCTAAGAGTCATTTTAATTAGCCCGAAAACATTTTCTTGATGAGCAGGATTGGTTACAGTTCTTCTCAGTTGCAGATCTAGAGTAAATACTGACCGAATTCCTACTTCTAGGGAGATTAAGGGGCATGGTCCCCTGGGATATTTTTTGGATTTTAACTCCCCAAAGTCCCCTTTCCGGGGTTTCTGAGTCATTCAAACAGGATATTTACTGACTGTCCAAACCATTATCCAGATTTCAACTTGGAAAGATTAAAGTTTTTTACTAAAAATATATTTATTATGATAAAATCTGACCAATTTCTGTAAGACGGTGGTAAAAGAAATGGATCCACGCCTGCTTCTCTGATGTGAATTTCCTAAAAAAATTCATTTGCCTAGTATTGTGCAAGTTAAGAACAGAATTCACTAGCCTGATAGCAAAATATACTACTTGCAGGCTATCGGACACGACTTTCTTTGCATGCTGAACCCACCAGACGGCTCTTCCTGTTCTTGCTGAACTTCATTGCTAACATTGATGAGGGATGTTTCATAATATAGCTTCTCTGCTTGAGCAAATGAAACAGCATTTTCATCTAAAAATTAGGTTGAGGAATTACTACGAATTTTTAACAAGTTACAAGAAAGATTAGATGAAAAACAAGTGGTATACATATACAACACCTTCATGACATCATTATGACGTTTAAATAGCACAATATCATAAATGTCTTAGTATTTTTGTAAATGTGTTGATATATTTATATCCAACTATTGTTACTGTAGGTTACTTTAAGACTTAAAATCTTTCATAGGCCTTCTGATAG
>CALNXI010000295.1:226236-235210 GCA_942486025.1 Porites evermanni
AAAGTTTTTGTTTAGTCACCCTTTACACCAAGTCTACAAGAGGTTATGTCCAGCTGGAGCCATCATGTTCCATGCATTTCTGTCATGTTTCTTTCACTGATCAGTCAATTGTCAAAACACCATATGATAATCAAAATCTGCATAATAAGGTTATATTTGCTAAATGTCCTTGCCAGAAGATGAAAAATCCTTTTTGGTAATGTTTTCATGTTTTTTTTTCAGTTATGTGTCAGGCAGCTCCAAAACAAGGGACTTACAACGTTTGTTGAAGACTACCTTCTATGGCACCATTTTGGCAAAAAGACAAAAGAAGAAAACTTGGATCTGGTCCATGCCTTCAAGCAAAGCATTCACTCTGCACTATCTCCTCGCAACTTGGCTCTTTTTATTAACTCTTACTTGCATCGCTCAGACCTTCAAATGCAACGCCCTGACAAGACCAGCGCCAAGAAAGTCCCTGCTCTGAAGTCCGCAGTTTTACTGATAACAGGAGATAACTCTCCGCACCAAGATGACGTAGTGAATACCAACTCCAGGCTTGATCCAGAGATCTCTAACTACTTCAAAGTGTCTGAGAGTGGAGGCATGCCTTTAGAAGAACAGCCACATAAAGTGGCAACTTCACTGATTCTGTTTCTCCAAGGACTGGGTTACTGTAAGTTACTAATACTATATGCCTTGTACAGTGAAACCCCGATATATAGAGGATATTTCATGGCCGCGCGGACAGACAAAGTTTCTCTTCGAGTGTTGAAAAATATTTCACTCGTTCGCTGCGCTCACTCGTGAAATATTTTTTTCAACACTAGAAGAGAAATTTCGTATCTCCAAGCAACCATGTAATATTCTATTAATTTTATTATATAAACACCAATGAAATGCCAAACCATTTTACTTTAAAAGTTTTTCGGTCTGAAAGCTGCAGTTTATTATGAAGCCATAGCAATGGTGATATTTTCACATGTGAAGATAACATGTTATTTTCACATGTGAAGATATCAAGTTTTCGTGCGAAAACTCACTTGGTATTTCATTGGTGTTTATATAATAAAATGATGTTCCTGGTATAACTGTGAATAATCTACATCCCGGCAAAAGTTATAGCAAAATGTGTGGGACAGGATTCCGATACAACCATCTTCGAAATAACAATGAAAATTAATTTAGTGCACCAAACGTAAAATCTTTGCCAATATAACAGTATTATCAGCACACAGTCATGATTTAAGCAAAACATTTAATTTAGTAGAATAACATTACAGAAATTGAGTAATCTCGAATGTTTCGTTCACAAAAAATGATACTGTGTTCTAATCCTCTTGATCAACTTTATCCCCTTTATAATTATCCTCCTTGTGATTCGACATTCAATTCTCTTAGGTTTACCCCAATAAAATGATATTTTCGGTTATTTTACAGCCATATCTTGATATCGGGAGTTTTGATATAACGATATAAATTTACTGCTCCCTTGGCATATCTTTGTATCAGGGTTCCCCTGTTTTTGCCCCCCTCGCAGCCCCCCCCCCCCCCCCCCCCCCCACCAAGGGCAGGGCTTCAGGTAACTTACCTGCTCACTGAGGGACTCTTGTGTGAGGGGGGTACACTACAATGTATGTTCCCAGTCTGAATTTCAAAACCCATCATTTCTCATAATAAGGAGGAAGTCATGTTCCTATTGATCTTTTACTGTCATATTTCTGCTTTTCCTCATTGCTGTCCCAGTTTGAAGCCATCTTTGTGTCGTTGTTACCATTTCAGCTGTCTTATGTTGCTGTTTCATTTGCAATTTTATCATAACATAGCCTCGTCAGTATACCAGAGCTTCCAGTACCACAGGTTTCTTACTACTCAGTTTGCAGGAATTGAATGCCATACCTTTTTCTAATCAGATGTTGTCATCTTTTTTCTAGTGACTCGTATCCATACCCACCCACCCAAGATTACTCCTCCAGCCACAAGGGAACCCAGCGTCTGTTGAATTTGTGGAAGTTCAATCAGTTCTTCACTTCAGTCATACAGGACACAAGAGACAGCTAATACATACGAATACACATTAAGATAGTTAAAGCCACAAAATAAGCTGTTACTTGTCATTAAATGAAGATGTAACTATGATAATTTTCAATCTCTGAGGACATGATAGTCATATGAACATTGTTGTACAAGGAGGTAAATATCTGCTGCTCTTTTTTGATGTGAATAGTATTATTACTAATAATCATTTTAAAAGTGGAATAGCCAAAATCAAGTAGGCACCTTGGCAAATGACAGTTTGCCTCCAGCCAAAAAATCTCCATCCACTTGTTTGATGTACATTTTTTATTTGAGAGTTATCAGGTAATGACTCTGAACCCTAATAAAAGGACTGAATCTTTTTTTTCTCAGTGAGAAGTGGAAAAAATTGTTGTGTTGTCAGATATTTTGCACATAATATTATTGTAACACAAAGTAAAACACAAATTGTCTAGCAAGGTATAGCATCCTCCATACCAATAAACGGAAAATTTTGTCAAATCTGATATTCGTGATGCTTTTTTCACCATGATGCGGCAACGAGGTGTATACAAATCAAAATGCTAGAGGGATTCTCCACTCTGGGGTAGGGGGATTGACCTTAAATTCCCAACAACACAGGGTGCAAATGAATGCAAGGAAAACCATTGCAGATAAAGAATCAAGTAATGCAGCTGCGAAAAGAAAACTTTAAGAAACAAATCAGGCTTTCTGGGATTTAAACCCTGGTCTAAGCACCCACCCACCATAAAGCAACAGTTAGCTTGCGTTTAAACCTTGCCTCCACTCAAAAAGCCCAAGAAAGCTACCACTGGTCTCCCTGCAAAATGACGTCTGAGGAATGACCCCAGAAATTCCGTACTTTTCCGTAACGACACATCAATAACCAGATCTGAGTAGTGCTTCTGATTGGATGAAGCAAATTTTTAACCAATCCAAAGCACTGCGCAGATCTTCGAAGTGATGTGTCATTGGTATGGAATTCCTGTGGGCATTCCACAGATCATTTCACGAAAAAACCAGTGGTGGTATTGTGAAAAGCCAGCTGTTTTCTAAAGGCTAGTTTTCACTAGCGACGGAGTCATAAGAGCGCTTATGACCTAGTGAAAATCAAAAATCTGAGTCGTAAGCGGAGTCATAAGTGCGACAGAATCGGAGTCAGAAGAATCTGAACGCTTCCAAGAAAGGATGAACCAATCGCAATGCACGTTCCCACGCTTTGTGATTGGTTTGGTTCTTCTGCTTCTGCCTCGGACTCCGACAATCTGGTTTTCACTAGATCATAATAGCGGAACGTAAGCGACAAAGTCGTAAACAGAATCGGAATGCTGTTTTCACCAGATCATAAGCTCTACGCTTCTGATTACGTCTCCGACTGCGTCGCTAGTGAAAACCAGCCTTAAGGCAACCACTCAAGTTAATGATCTCGAATGTAAAGCTAGAAAAGATAACTGGTTGAGGCAAGCAAGTAAGTAAAGAAGTGGCAAACCTAGGAAACAAGAGCATGTCCATTGATGACAAAAACCAACACAAAGATTTAGGCACTGGATCTTAAAGAAATCGGTATTTATTGAATAAGGATATATTAATATTTCTTTTTACAATAATTTATTATATATTTGGCAATATGTTGTTATAATTATTCCAAATTAAATTATAAGATTAAGATCTAATCTGCTAAGTACCTAAGGCCGACTGTTTGAGTCATCAAGCAATGCTATCACAGCTTTTAACAAATTATGCAAAATTAATAATGTATTACATGACTTAAAACTTAGAAAAACATTCTGTAAAAATATTTAATGGGTAAAATTAAATACAAAATAGGCCCTAATAAATTCTTAAAATATTATTATTTAAAAATAAATACTTGTTCTTTCATAGGACTAGAACATCACTTTTAAGCAACATTAATGACAAAAAACTCCTGTTTGTAATGTCTTGACAGAAAAACTGACTTTACATGTAGCATCTTTTTCAAAGATGTGTACGAGTCAAACAGTTTTTCAATTAGAACATCAACTGTACAAAATAAGTGCTTTCGGGCCTTGCCAGCATTGCAGATGAACACTAAACATGGACAGCTGCCAAGCAGTGGCGAGATTCTTGTTCTGGAAGTTACCAGTAGTGCATTTCAAATTTCACTTTAGCCCCAGTGACCAATAATTTTTAACAATAGTTTTTGTGAAAGGCCAATGATGGCACACACTAAAAATCCTGGTACACAGCTGGGGACTCAGAACAAGGATTTCGGTGCTGGCTCGCAGAAAGACTTAACCAGAGGTTTAGTTTCATCTGGCAGTCTATGTTGGGCCAAACCTCAATTTAAATTTGAGAGACTTAAAACACAGCTTGTGATCAAAACTAATAGCTGATACTGACTTTGCGCAATTACAATATTTTTAATCTGATAACTTGAAGTGGCCTACACTCATTTTATAATTTTGCTTTCTTATGACTCTTTTGAAATTTTTGGATGGACTAGCCTCAGTTATTAACAATCACTGAGCTCCAAGTCCATCATTTCAAAAAGAGAAACATCATAATTTCAAAAAAAGAGCTAACTGCAACCTCACATAATTTGTAACACCCAATGTCTTCTTCAGGGCAAAATTCTCCATGGCAATGAGATACTTTCTGTCTGCTCCATTTTCTAAAGCAGATAACATACTCCTGTACATCCTATGTGATCAGTTGCACCCATTCACTGCACCCTTGTGAATGGCAGCTCTAAGCAGTCACTGGGTTATACTCTGACTGGTGTCCTACATTGTATTCAGTTGTACATGCAAATGATATGCTCTGTGGTAGTCTCAGTGCAAACCTATAATACAATGTTGCAATGTCAGTTTTGCTGCACACGGTACAGTAAAATTGTTAGGGTTGGGTTTTAAAAGAGAGTTCAAATAGTGGTAAAAAAAACACACACACACACACATTATAAACCTCATCAAAATTGGGCCAACCCCCACATCTAAACATTGTTTGCAGTAACATGGCCAGGAGATGCTATCAGCAAAGGATACATTAATGACTTTGTTCATACAGCTTGTAATACCCTTCATACTCACATTTGAAGGCTGCCATGTATGTTGTAAGTGACTAATCCTCTGCACACAGTACTGTAAAGGAAACATGGATTCAGGGTTTATTCTAGGTCGAATGAGTCAACAAGTCAGGCATTTGCAAGTTAGGTGTATGAGCTGTCTATTCATGTCTGTTGCAAGTGTACAAGGAAAAAGGTTACAGGGGGCATTTATGAGTGGTTGAGTTCTGAATATGTCAAACATCATTCAAGGGTGGATCAAGAACAATGAGATAGGGAGGAACATTAGGCCTAAGGTGAGCCACACCTCCACCCAAGGTTTTACCCAGAAGGGTGTCCAGCCATCCTACGAACACCCATTTTTGGAAGAAATACAAGGAAAATGCACCTAAATCTCTTAAAATTTTATGGGAAAACATGCCTTCTGGACTGCCAGACTTCAATGTCTGGCAATATGTTGTAACAATTATTACTTTGTTGGCGTATATGGTAAGTCTAGAACTTAAATGTTTTTCCTACCTCTACCTATAGCCAAAGGTAAATTACACATGTCTGAGCCAGAGGTACATATATCACTTGCTGCCTTGCACTCACCTTTAAGTATATATTCTGTCAACAATCCCGGAACAGTAGGGCTGTCAGCAAGAAGTGCATCCATAACTACAAACAATGTCATCATATCATCAGCTTGGGAGAGATTTTCACTTGTAGATAGCCATTCAATTCGTTAAGAAAACTTCAAGTATAAAATTTAACACCTACTTTCAATTAATTGTAGTAACACTTTTGTACTAGGACCTCCATCAAAGTCATCATAAGGAATTACTGTGGTCAAGTACTGAAAACCAAAAAAAAATCATAAGAACCATTAGTTTTGTCTCTCAACTAAAAGTAACAATGTGACAAAAAGGAAATGTTCATAATCAAGTGAAAAAGGTCTTGATTATTGTTAATGAAATTCTTTTTCAGTAGCATGGAAAATGTATGAAAGACAGTACAGAGAATATTTAAAATTGTATTCTGATATTAGGGTTTTAATATAAGTGATCATTGACCATACATCAATACAAATCCATGGAGAACAGTGTGACAAAAATGAATGCTGACATAGGGTTTAAATCAGCGTGTAAAGAAAGTTGTTCCCGATAGCAGGAATAGGGAATTCTGTTCTAAACTAGCCCGACGGGCAATTGAAGTCTTTTGGGAATTTTAAAGTACTGAAGAACTGTAGTCAATTCTAGTCATCAAAAAAAATTGCGGGCTAGTTAAAATCTTTCTTGGGCTAGTAAATGCTAGTTACAGCTTGCCAGAATGGCAAGCTGTAAAACTGACTTTCTTTGCACCCATTTAAATGGGTTAATTATTGACAAATACGTCATATTAAATCTGCACTGTGTTTAAAGCATCTCAGAGACAACAGCAACCATTTATCAAACTGCCATGTTTAATCCTCCAGGTTTCTTACAGTGCACATGTCTAAATGTAAAAACATGACATGAGCATGGTCAAAGTTTGATGAACACAACAAAGTACAATAACCCTCGCATACAAATTATGTTTACCTTTCCTGAATTTGTAGAAAAGCCCTTTTTGCCTTTTGTCTGGCCAGCTTGTAACTCTCGTATTTTTGACTGAACAGTTAATAAAGTGGATATAAATTTGTTCTTGACTTCTTTTTCTCTTTCTAATTCTTCTCTTAATGTTAATTCCTCTATGAGAACATCTGAGTACTCCTTGACGTAAGCAGCCATTTCCTGTTTTAGGTCTAAAAGTTCTCCATTTGAAAGTTCAGAAAGTCCTGTAAAAAAGTACATTTTTCATTTTAATAAAAATATGTGTTTTAATCTAATCCATATTTTTCAAATATATAAAAAAAGGAAAATGTTCTATGGTTGTCAGAAAGTTTTGAAGTAGATGACTGAGTTGTCACAGGAAGCAACCAGTCCAGGGATATTTTATTTAAAAAACGCCATCAGTAAAGAAATGCAGAGTGGTTGGCTGATACTAAGCCGGCTACTTTTGACAACCCTGTGTTTCCTCCTGTTACTAATAGCATAATAGAATTTCATAAGTTCAACCTAAGATTTCCTAGTTATCAAAGAGTAAAAAAGAAAGGTGCTTGGGGAAACCAGGCACTGCTAAAGCCCTGCCTTAGCAATATTTATTGATCTTAGAAAACATCTTCAGTAACACAGCACCATCTTTATCTTCTTTTCAAAAAAGATGCTTAACAAGCAATACTTTTAATAGTTACTGTAAAGCCCCTTCCCCCCTCCCCCTTTTCAGAGGAAAAAGGTATTAAACCCCTTTTCCCCCTCCCCCTTCATTCTTAAAATAAATGGTAGACTGTAACACTTCATGTGGACTTATCCAGATCTGGTATGATTTGTCCACATGCTGGAAGTGCAGATTTGTATTTGATCTTTAGATGCATGACCTCCAACTTCATGTGCCTTAGCTTTTCTCCTTTACTTTTAGATTTTATGGAGAATTGATACCATCACCTTCGCTAAATTAAATAAGCCCCCTCTCAAATAAACACCCCTTTAACGTACTTGAAATAAATAAGCCCATGTGGGGCTTAATAGAGGATTCATTATAGGTTGTTTCTTTTACCTGCAGCAGCTTGGCACTCATCAAAACTTGAAAGCCGACTGTTTGGTTTTCCTCTAAACACTAGAAATATTTCATCATCTTCATCATTTTCATTATCTGAATCACAGCTTAGAGACGGTTGACCAGTAGATTTTGCTGAAGTAAAGTCTTGTTCAAGTCCATTTGAATCACTACTCCACCTTTTATCGGAGCATTGTGCTTTAAAGTTCTCAGCGAACTTATGAAAGTCAAGAGTTCTTGAAGAGGCATACTCCCCATCTTCTTTAAGCTGCCAAGAAGGCAATTTATTCTGCAAACAAAACAATATGGTAGAACCCTGGTAACTCAAACTCTGAAGGGAAACAAACAACAGTTCGAGTTAGCGGGGAAGTCGAGTTATCAGGGTAAATTTCAGTGAAAATTTTGATCAAGAGAAAGGAAAATTAGTTCAAGTTAGCAGGGAGTTCAAGTTATTTGAGTTCAGCTTATCATGGTTCTACTGTATTTGCCACAATAAGGCATCTTGTCAAGAGAGAATAATTGGGGCATAATATTTTTGCCACAGCAATTCAAAAGTCCTGGCCCCAGATAAATCTCTATCCACTGTCTCTAATACTTATCCACTGGAGAGTAATTTATCCAGTGGATGGCTCTATCTAACGTTTGAACAACACGGCTTGAAATTAAAAAAATCCTCTGAGGATGTAAAATTTTTAGTCACCAGATGTAAATTTTTAGTCTCCAGTTTGTATAATGTAAATGATGCAGCTCATAGTATGGTGCAATCTAACAGATTTGATTGTTTGAAAATATCGCGGACGGAAGTCGGTATAAATTTGGAGGTAAACTGCCTTTGTTTAGGTGATTTGGCACATTTTTTATGACGAAAGTGAAGCACGATAAGATGAAATGTTTGTTTTAACTTTACTCTTTTAATTAATTTAAATTTCAATCATAGAGAAATCCTTGTCACCAAAGTGGCAACTAAACCAGACTTTTTAGTCACCAAGGAGAAAATGTTAGTCATATTGGCGACGATATCAGTCACAATTTTGAGCCCTGAATAACCTGGGCCTGGAAAGTCAAGATGTTTTCGTTTTAGCAGTTATGATGTTCTAGTTTCCATTTACCTTTATCATAAAATAGCAGTTTGTTGATGATCAATAAATTGTACAAAACATTATCTATTTACCAATGTTTAGCCATACCCTTGCCCCAGAAAGAAAAGACGTTTCCTTGCCCTTCTTTATTATTTCCTCAAGGCCACAAAGAAATAGAGGAGGCAGCGCCGTAGCTAGTATGAGGCCAACCGAGGCA
>CALNXI010000295.1:244661-276932 GCA_942486025.1 Porites evermanni
AAAAAAAAAAACTATGTGGTTTATTGGTGTTGAAGTAGAGCAAGAGACGAGTGCACCCCCTCCTAAAAAAAATCCTGGTTCCGCCCCTGGGGAGGGTAGTTGTTCACTGTCTTCTCAATATTTTGTATTATGTCATTTGGTGGTAGGAGCAGTCTGCAACACCAAGAAAATACAAGTTTCGGGCTAAAGCCTAAGCCCATCTCTTATTCACTTGAGTCATATTTTATTCCATCAACAGAGCCTAACGACTTCATCCTGGATCTCCCAGTCACTCTGTTATTCGAGATTAACTTTCTTGGCTTCTGTCCAAGGATGTTCTTCTTCTCCAGCCTCTTAGGCATGCTACAGCAACAGTGTGTGGGAAGTACTTTTGAAAAGTTATTAGTGTAAATGAATCTTATTCTCAGTCTTTCCACTTCCAGAACATCCTCTACATAGTTTGGCCTTTTGAAAACTAAATTCTAGTCTCAAAAGGTCTCAGATTTTTAATATTGTAGCTTTTGACCTTATTGCCCAGTCTTCATCAGCAATGAATTCTCAGTGTTCTCACATAAATCATAGAATATAATACATTTTTCAAATTTCAACTCCAATGTCAAGGATGAGCATTCATAGAATAATGACTTTAGCCTGTTTCTCTAAAGTCAATCATTTAAAATGGTTCTTAGCCAGTGTTCTCCCTAAATTTTAGCTCAGCAGGTAAGGGACCATTTATGGACGGTAAGGCAAAATATATACTTTTCTAAGAGGGGGGAGGGGGAGACAGTGGAGTGAGGGACATGGACCCGCCCTCACTGGGAAATTTTTCATTCCCATATTTTAAGACCTATTTTACGCAAATCTGCTGTCGTTATCTTTAGACAACAAGTTAAAACGTTTGATTCCGATAATTTTACTATGTCTTTAATGTTCTCTTTCCAAAATGCATGTCCCTAAAAAGGAAAGCTGTATATACAGTACGAAAACAAAATTATGCACGGGCAAAAAGTGGCGTAAGAAGTTGCTGCGCCGCAAGAACATGCAAGCCACCGCAAGAAGTGAAAGTGCCGTGTTTTTTGCGGACCCTTTGTAGTTTACCCGCAAGAACTTTGAAACGAAAGAAGTCAAAAATCTTCAACACAAGAACTTTGAAACGAAATAAATCAAAAATCTTCACAGCAAGAACCTAGAAAATTATCGCAAGCCTCAAGAAGGCGCATGAAGTTCTTTATAAGTGTTAACCTGAAAGAAGTTTATGGTGTTTGTCGCCTTTTTGTTGTTTTGTAGCGTTGATACTAATTCACTCTGTGGCAGTAAAAGGTAATCATGCAAGGACATACGTAAAAAGTTGCCTGAGAAAGCGAACAGCTTTCTCTGCTTTTTCTGAAAAGTGAACACTTCAATCGTTCAGCTTTTCCAAAAGTTAGATAAAGCGTGTGAGGCGTTTGTTTAACAAAACGATCTGTAGTTTCGAACATCTCGATCATTTGGATCATTTCATAGTACAATACCATAGTCTTGGCAAAACAAACCAAAGGCGTTGAATTTCTGCCACAAGAAAACATGGGAATTATTTATTACTTTATTGCACTAATTTGAAAGAGCCTTTAGTGAAAATATTCCTTACTTTACTTCAGCATTTTTTGTTTCCAAGAACGCTTTAAGTTGACACAGTTGCACGTGCGGTCTCAAATTACACGGCTCTTTTGCGAAACATACTACGATCGTTCCCTATTTTTTGAAGCCCTGCTTTTTTTATCAAAATTGTACACATTTCCTCGCTTAAAAGGTTAGCTTTGCACAAGATGATTTTGTATATACCGTTTCTAAATCACCGATCATGAAACATGAATGTAGTTTTAGTTTATCTATACATTCCTGTCATTGTAGATCAGCAGGAACGAAACAGTTTTAGAGTTTTTTGAAAGTTCAAAAATATGTGCCTAAAGTATAGATTAGTGATCCGCTGACAGATACAAAAAGCGGCACAGCTATTTTGTTGTCATAATAAATTTTGACTTGTCTGCCGCAATCTTACCGCACTGAAAGAAGTTGTTGCGCTGCGGTTCGAAAATCCCACAGCAAAGAAATTCTTCTAGTTAAATTTATAANAAGCAGCGCGAAAACACTTTTTAACTGACGTTTTCGTAGCTTGCCGAGGACCAGGCTCTGCATTGGGGGAAAAAGGAGGAAAAAATCAGGGAGGGCGAAAAAATAATCTACGAGCGAAGCAAGCCGCGAGAAGTATCTAGGCTCGCTTCGCTCGCTGATATCTTTGCTATTTTACCCCGTTTTTTGCATTTTTCCCCCCCTGCATAGCCTGGTCCCAGGCTATTTCGTAGCCGCGTTGTTGCTTTAAGGGAGAGAGGGCGTGGCCATAAGCGACCTGGAGCGTCTGAGAATCAGGCTATGAAATCCTACGGCAACCTAAAAATAAAACGTCGTGACCTCGCTACGAACTGATATTTCTATAGTGGTGCGTTAAGGCGAGACTGTCACTCGATCAAACTTTGAAATCTGGACAAAATCCTGTGATGCCATTCAAACGAAACCTATTCGGCGAACTTTAGCATAGCAGTAGTCATTTTAAAGGAATTTGTAAGATTTACATTCGTTTTGTTGTACAGTTTTTCTCTCTGAACTCTGTAAATAATTAGTAGTTAAAGGGAAGAGTTTCTGTTAACATCCAATCAAGCAACAGCGTGCGTTTGACGTTTTGTTTCCTTGGTAACACCGATTATTACGTTAAGGGCGCGTGAACAAATTTTATTTTTCCACAAAATCTCCAACGGACGCGAGACGCTTCAAATGATAATGTTTTACGACAATGGAGATGCTACATAAGCGTTTACAGCTGCGTATATGCGACAGTACTCTCTGGTCAAGCAAATCCAGGGCAAATCTATCGCAATTCAAGTGAGTAATTCCAAGAGAAAGGTAGGGCCTAATGCCTATTCCATTCCAAAACAGCAGTTTTTTTGCTATTAAAAACTTTAGCTTCTTCTAAGAGCAGCTTTCCAGTCTCGCTAGCAACAATAATTTCGTTCGGACCGTTTTAATATTTTTTGCTGGTTCTACAGTCAGTCCAAATATGAAGACATCTCATTGATATCAAGTATTTTCAAGAAATTTCTTCTCCAATCCCTTTATTACGGACTCTCTGACTTTTAAAGACACAAGCTCGCGGTCATGAAGGTACAGTGTCCGCAATAACAAGAATTGACTGTACTTTCCACTAAGAGAGATCTTTAGATTTTAGGAAGAGAACGAGTAGAGATTTAACTCAAAGTTTTTGCGCGTGTTCTCAAAAAAAAGACAACCCGGTAAGCTTCATTTTACCTTTTTTCACCAAAAAAGTTAGTACGGTTATTTATACTGAAGGAGGTTAGGCCCTCTCCCGATAGCAGAATGATAAAACTTCTTACATTTGTTAACTTGTTCCCGCCACTACGACATTCACGCTAAAATTCTTAGTAGAATGACAACGGGTATCACGTTTTCCCGCCAAAAGGGCGCTGGTTGACGCGTGAGCAATACTCAGTATTGAGAAAATCTCCCACTCGACTACTCGTAGTCGTTCTCGTCTCAAAATCTAAAGCTTTCTATTAACACATCAAAAGAATACAAACAAAAGAGCAACAGTTTAGAACGCTGATTTAATAAGGATGGAAATTTACAAATACAGAGATGAAGAGGAGAAGGTAACTTAAACCACTGAATTATCATGTAAATGTTATCTCTACGAGAAACAAAAATTTTCAGAGAAAAGCTACTGAAATTTCTAACTATGAATAGTATGAAAATTCTTTAAAGCTAAAAAGCAAATTCCAACATAGGGGTTCTACAAGCGACATCACAATCCGTAGAATATTATTGCTTGCTCTAAAAATTACAGAAAAGAAGAAACCTAAAATCTGTCGGTCTTTGACATGTAGAAAAAGCTAGCCTTCTCGACCTTAGACTATTTAAAGTCAAAAGCACTGAGTAAATGTACTAACTCTACGCTTCGCCGTTTCTAATCTTCACCATCGCCTATCTCATCTATGACTTCAAAACCCTCTATTAAGTTCACGTCGTCGGTACTGTCAGCGCCTTCTTTCGCCTTCGTCTTTTTAGCTTTAGAAGCCCTTCCTCCAACCGAAGCTTTTGCACCTCTCCTTGCCCCTCGACCACGCCCTTTTCCGCGAGTTGCACCTCCTCTAGCCCCTCCCCTTGCCGCACCCTTTTTGCCACGCCTAGCTGGGGGAGTGACCTCTTTAATGGGTATGTCTTCTATGTCATCTGGTGAACTGCTCTCAGAGTCATTATCTCGCTCTTTCCACTGATTGGAGGCGCGTCTTGGCGTTGTCGACATGGGCTCTTTGGCCGCCTCAGGCTCGGAGTTCACTGCTGTATCGGTAGACAACGGAATATAATCCTCGGTCTCCTGTCACATTGGAGAAAGGAAAATTAATAATGATCTATCTTGTGGCAAAATTTTGGAGTGGCAAACAAGGTAGCCTGCGAACAGCAGACGCATTTCCGGTCGTCGCTTCTCTTTCTCCGAAAATAGCTCAAATCCTGGTACACAGTTGGCGGAGGGAGAGAAGCGACGACCGGAAATGCGTCTGCTGTTCGCAGGCTACAAACGAGGTGTATTATGGGAGATATGCAAATTACTAATTTTAAGGGCGAACGCCTGATTTTCAAAGGCAACTATTTCTCAAAGCGACTTTCGAGCAAACAAAATTGGCTGTACAAAGACAAAGAAAAACCCAGTCTGTGTTGAACTCACAAAAGACAGAAAAAAATAATAACTGTAGGGCCACGCAAAAACATGTGAATCTTGCAGCACTTCGCGTTCCATAAGAAATTGCAGGAAGAACTTACTTCAAGTTGTGGAGCAGTTTCTATTTGACTCTCCTGGGATTCCTCAACACTAGTAATCTCTGCAGGATCATACAAAGCTTCTCCTTCATCTGTTCCTGTCGCAGTTGTCTCTCGTTGTTCCTCAATACTTTCGTCTGTCATGAAAGAGTCTTCATTCACATGGTCCATACCTTCCATGTCCACATCCAAGTCAGCTGCTTCCTCACCTCGAAGTTGCTCTTCTTGGTCAGAAGACTGTGGAGCGACTACAAATCTAGTTATCTGTACCTGTAAGAAAATGGTAAGATTTGACTCTTGTGCACTGTGGGAAACTGGGACTCAGTATGACGTCAGTATCACGTGTTTTCGTTTTGGAAAAATTCCATCCCCCCTTCCCCGACACGAACTTTGCTTTGGCTAATTACTTTCCACTAAAGGTAAAATCCTCTTAAAATACTGCAACATATCAGAAACTCCAGGGAGGGGTTCCATCCCCCACCTTTGTATCATGGTGGGGGTATGAATTTGCGTGCACGTCCAAGGGTAGCTGTTCCAGGCTCCGAGATAGTGGTGAAAAGTCGTTCAGTAAAAAGAAATGCGAAATACGCGTGGGGGCTGGGGAGAGACCCCTTTCCCAAGTCGCACGCGTCTTATTTTCGCTTTGCTCGTTTTAATACGTCCGCACTATACTATCTGAGAGCCTGGCACAGGCTAGTCCAAAGGTTAACAACGTAGAGGGGGCGTTTATTAGACAAGAGGCGCTTACTTGGAAGTAGGCGCTTATCAGGTCATTTACGGTAACTGGGCTTACCTCATCACACTGTTCAGAGTGTGAGTCTTTACGATGGCTTCGTGTCTTGGTAGAAGGCGGCTTAATGTCCTTATCAAGTACTTCATATAAGACAACTTCTTCTCCTTCTTTTGGTTCAAGCACTGCCTCCAGTTCTTTATTACGTGTCATCTGATGATTTTCATATTGTGGGTGATCTTGGATGTAGGTCTAGAATGATAATATGGGTAATGCTTTCAATCAAACATACAGTAAAGACAGTCACAAGAGTCTGATAAAGCAGTAACTAGAGTTCTCCAATCCCTTCCTTCAAACTAAGTGGTCTGATTTGAAAAAAAAAACATTTTTTTAGCTTTTTTAATTTTAATATCGAGATAGCTACGTGAACAAATCAAAATAAGCTTTCCAAAGAAAATAAATAAAAATACAGATAAAGGGAAAATAATTAATGTCAAGATGAAATGATATTACTGAGAGAAAGGATGACATGAACCCATGAAACCAAACACCCACACTCTAGTCAGTCTCCCAATGATCGTTCAAAATTCTGCACAAAGCACACAGTTTCAATAATTATTATTGTCACGATTATTATTACCTTATAATTAATCTGATGCTTTTTTCCTTTGATGTGATTGATCACATCATTTCCACAGCGAATGAAAGTCTTGCAAAGGCGGCAATTAAATCCTGACACAGCTTTCACAAACTCACAACCTGAAACCAAACTTTCATTTAATACATGAAGACATGGCTATTAAAAAGTTACAAGCACATGCAAATAAAATAACCATGCAAATTCTAGCTGAGAAGGAGATCTAAGCCTAGCCTGTGCCACAGATGAAAATTAACCTCTGGTTAAGTCCGTCTGCTAGCCACCATTGAAATCCTTGTTCCGGGCGGCCAATGACTGCCAACTATGACTGGCTTGTTAAAAAGCCATTATTGATTTGCCAACCAGGTTTAAGGGAAATTTAAAACACGCTGCTGATAATTTGTCGAGCCATTGACTAAGGGCCAAAAACAAGGATTATCATAAAATTACACTGCGTCGGTATGGAGAAAATTTTTTATGAAGCCTGCATCTGCATGTAGTAATACACGTATTGGGAGCCACTGCACGATTAATAACAATTATCAATAACATTAAGATTAATAATATCATACTAGAATTAGTTGACGTTTCTGGGTAACCGACCACCTACCCTTCCCTCAAGTCACAATTTTGCCTCAAGTGAGAAGTACGTGTTAATGTCAACTCAGGGAAGGGGTAGGTGGTCAGATATCCAAAAACCTCAACTGATCCGAATTCTATTTATTGCAATATGAAGAACTGTCTCAGTTTTTTATTTTTTTTTTTTTATGATTGCAATGTCTCTAGAAAGTTCAAAAAATATCAGTTGATAGTCAGTGTATTGTTGTGAAGGACGTAAGTTAGATAACTCATTGGGTTATTACGTCACCTTCGTTAAATAAAGAATATTGTATTGTATTGTATTGTATTGTATTGTAGTGTTGTCTGCTCACTGTACCTGACATGTTTCTTCCACTCGTAAAGCCATCAATCCTAACTCTTGACTGAGTTACAGATGATATAGTGATGATGTTTCCTTCTTTCATTGCCGTCTTTCTTGTATCACAAGTGTACTTGACAAAGTCAAGGTTAACTTCATCCGCAGATGGACTTGATAACACTGCAGTTTCAACTTTGTCTTCTTCCTCATCTTTTGGTACTGCTGTGACTTGCTCCGTCTCTGACTTCTTCACAGATGTAGTTTCCTTGTACAAATACATGTAGGAGATAAAGATCTCTCATAAAGGCTTATCAGGAACACTAGCCTAATCTAGCTAAAAATAATGTGTGCTTCACTGTGATATTTCTGACCATATTGATTTAGCCTGTTCACAGACCCTCTATTTTCTATTCAAAGTCTGTTGAGCGCACATGATAAATAATAAACCGCAGGGGATTTATTGACCGCCAGCACAAGGGGGCAGAGGTGGGGGGAGAAGAATTTATTAGTCTTTCTCACGCTCCACATTCGCTCTTGCATGCTTCACTCGCATGCTCGCCTTGCTCATGCACTTGCAGAAGTTTTGCAAAAGAACAAAAAGGAAAATAAAACAACGTCTGCATACAGGCTAATATTGATTTGGAATTCATGAGTAAAGAAGAGAAGGAGACTCTGCTTGCAGAGCCCAAAGAAACACTCTCAATGACCACCATATTTGAACTTCATTACCTGGCAGAAATTTTTGAATTCTTCTGCATCAAGTTCTTTTCCTTGCTTTTCCAATACAGTCCGAGCATGTCTCTTTCCCAAGAGATGTTTATGAAAACTCTGAACAGAACAAAGAAAAATTTTAAGTGCATCAACTGACATTAATACTATTTACATTTCAACTCATTAATAATTCATGAAGAGCAAACAGTGGAACTCTCTAGCATGATGGTGGTGGTTTGAAAATCCAGTCCATTTTCTAAAAAAAACTCTGTGCGCAGTGTTTGACATAATTACTAAAATAAGAAAATTACAGTAGTAGAGGATGGACATCTGCCACGAAAAATGTGATCAGTTATGTAGGAGATATCTTGATCAAAGAAACACAACCCTTGGAAACAAGGTGTCAGTCGTGTGCACTGTATTACCGAGGTGTAAACTCAAAAGCCTGCAGTATGGTCCATGGATTGTTTGGTTCCAGCTGCCATTTGCTTCCATAAACTCTGCTTTTTATAACCCAGACAACTGTTACTATACAATTAAAAAATTTCAAGGCATTTTTTCTGAATTGCCACAATGGATTTCAGTATCTAAGTAAGCAATTCTACTGTAAATGTTAGTCCATTTGAACATACTGTACATACATACCATTGGTATGTTACAGATGATCTTGCACTGCTGGCAAATGTACTTCGACCTTTTCTTGTCAAACAGAGAGATCATCAAAGCATCAACATCTTCTCCAACAAAGTTAACTGCCTTAGGAAGAGGACGGTCATTGAACTCTGGAGGTTCACTGACTTCATTGTCTTGAACTTGCTCATCTTCTTTAGTTGTGTTCAAGTCTTCTACTTCCTCCTCACCTGACAAAAAAAAATCCAACAGCAAAAACACCATGATAATTAACACACAATGAAAACAGAGTAACAAAAGTCAAAAGACAAACAAAAGTGAGGAATCTGCTAGTTTCAGTTCTAGAAAATTAGTATTAACTGTGCACTATGCCATTCGTTTCTTTCGCTTTTTTTTTTCACGTTTATTCTTGCATTATTTTTTCTCACCTTTTCTTTCTCGTTTTTGCACTTACACGTTCAGCTTTTTCTATTATTTTTTATCCTATTTAATGATTATTTTCTATGTTCCAAACAAATTATGTGTACTTAGAGTTAAATTGCCAATGTCAGTTTTGTAATATTTATTATTAATTTGATAACATAATTATTATTAATTAGATAACATAATTTTAAAGGTGGTCCTATACACAAGCCTTATTGGCTTCCAAGGGCTCCCTTGCCTCATCTTTCTTTAAAAATTTTATATGTATATTTTGTATGTATGGCAAAATGATAATAAAACAAAATGAAACAAAATATTGACTATCGGACTGACTGAAAGGCTTACTACCTTGTGTAGTTTCATCTTCCTCCTCATGCAGTTCCTCTTCAGTAACTGCTTCCTCTTTCTTTGTTTCCTGTTTATCAGGTGTTGCAGCCTTCTTAGCCTGTTGACTCTGTTGATTTGGTCTGTTTCTATTCTGTTGTCTGTAGCCTCCTTGCTGTCGACGGTTGTGGTCAAAGCGTTCCCTTTTGTTTCCCTGGTTGCCGCCACCCCAGCTGTCATTCCGCCCTCGCTTGCGATTCTGCCGCTGCAAATCTCTTGACTGGTTCCTTGGTATCAAAGGCGTGGGAAGAAGTCCCATAGAAGATTGCATGCCCTGTTTAGCTCGCGCTTGGACCTGGGCTTGTGCGTTAGCATTGGCTTGGGCTTGCATGGCTGCCAGCAGTGACTGAGTCTGAACCATAGCCATAAGCTGCTGCTGTTGTTGGGCTAGCTGGGCTGTTAGACCAGATCCTAGGCCACCGCCTGCCATTCCTAACCCTGCGTAATTCAGGTGAAACTAAACAGGTCAGACTTTTTGAAAACTAAAACGAGGTTGAGAATGTTTGAAGACCCTTGAATCACAAAACTTAATGTCCTTTTTTCATATTTGCTTATTTAAATCACGAAAATAAAACTCTGTGAAATACTGTTTTAACAAAATTACGAAATTAAGTACCCACAAGATTAAGTAGCAACAAGGTAGGTGAGACTACTGAGATTACCGCCATACACTCACTGAAACAATGCTATTTTGTGGTATAACACTTCACATGCACTCAAGCTAGATGTTTTAATTCATCTGCAAAATGATTATCTTTGGTATCATCTTTGTCCAGACATCACATCCATTAAGATTTCATTTGACATAGGCCAATATTTATTTCATTTGCGCACTATTAAATCACTGGCTGTCATTTTCAGTCAGGTTTAAAAGGCAGCATAAAACTAGAGTCTACATAATGTGGCAGAACGGACAGAATTAAACGATTTTAAGAGTCACGACATGAAAACAATAATTTGAACTCAACACCTGGATTTTTAATAATGTACACTGTTAAATTAACAGTGAAAAAAGGGACAGAGAGTATCATGATATATAGGGCATTTTCTGAAAATGCTGCTACTCCAGACATTAATAGTTGAATAATTTACTAGTGTTGGTTCTTCCCTCAAATATTGCATTAACAATGCCAATAAGTTAAACAAAGTTTGGCCTAAACAAGGTTAAATCTAGCCAAATTTTTGAATGTTGCAATACTTTTTACTGTCCTTGTAATTTGTTAATAATTACATGAGCTAATACCATGTCCCTGTTTAGCATCATCTTTAAGCCTGGTTTTTACATGTCAGGAAAAACTCAGACGGTCAGGGAACACACTGTTCTTAATGATCGGTCAGGAAAATCTCAGAGACTGTCCCAGATGCCACGTTGATTAACAGTACCGCTCAAAAGTAATTCAGTTGCATCTCATTTCCTGAGTGACAAGAATCCCATCGCGCACAATGCAATTCTCGTCGTGCACTACAAGAATCACGTAGCACAAGAATTATTGAAGCAGCGATTTTTGGCATAAACTATTGACGACACGTACAGCGAGAAAACAACTAAAAATTTTGTGTAGTGTTACCTCAAAGACTGAGGAAAACAAGCATTAGATTTTGCATTAAGTTTCTTTCAACAAGCTTGCTTTTAGCTTGTCATTAGCACACTGTCCAATTGGCTTGCTTTTAGCTTGTCATTAGCACACAGTTCAATTGGAGGTTCTGTAATTTTATGAGGGGAAGGACTACACCTAAACAGTTAAAGTACTGGGACCAAGTAAAAACAATAATTGCCTGACAGACACTGACATCCTAACAGAACAAACTTGACTTCTCACATGCCAGGTAGGCACACAGCCCTTCACACAAACCTGAGATGTGTTTGTCCTGACTTGTCCTCAACCATCCCAGACGATGGGGGATATCTACCATCCCTACTTTTCATAAGTCTACAAAGTTTTCAGGAATCAGTAAACTCTCTGAAAGTCTGAGACTTCCAAGACATATAAAAACCAGGCTTACTCTTCACACCTAATAGTGGCCAAAGAAAGTCAAAGAAAGATTCAAATTTCTTTAAGTAAAATTTTAAGAAATTACTACACAGATCTATGCTTATGTTCTGTCCTTTCGAAGAGGTTTCATTTGAATGGTAACACCATAAGATTTCTATGATTAGTCGTTCTGTCCTTTCGAAGAAGTTTCATTTGGATGGTAACACTATAGGATTTTGTGCAAAATTAGTGTGACAAATAATCTTGCCATAACTTTGTATAGGAATGGAAGGGGGAAAGTTAGAACATATCACAGCCATTAAAACTTTCAAAATCCTTTTATGTCACTGATGAATTTTGCAGCAAGTTGTTGTCAGATGAAACATGAAGGACATAGCCACCTGGTCCTGTGCATTCCAGTATGTTTAACAGAGCATGACTCTAAGCAGATATACCACATTCTTGATTGACAAATTACCTGGAAACCATTTACGCTGCTAGAACAACTGAACCCCTACACAAATGCTACTGTTGGGGTAACACTGATGGCCATTATGTATGGGGCGTAAATTATGTGACCCCCATTAAAAGAAAAAAAGGATTAAAATTCCCAAGATTTGAGTGGCAATTGTGCTACTACCACTACCCAGTTTGGTCATGGCAGTTTCTTGATTGTAGTCACGTGATTAATGGTGTTGGTGGACTGTGACAAAAGAAAGTATCTCAAGGTACAGTCAACTCCCTTTATGGCGGACACTGTGGGGACCTCGAGTTAGTGTCCTCATTAGCGAGTGTCCGTAATAGTGGGAGTTGATTTCAGTCAAACATCTGTAATTTGTTTTTGCTGGGGATTTAGCTGCTGTCCGTATTATCGGGGTGTCCGTTATAGCAGGGTGTCCGCAAGGCGAGAGTTGACTGTATTGTAATCATAGACTTGCTACAAGTCAACCTCTCGTAAGTTCTTAAAAGTGAACGAAGCAAGCTTCATTGTATGAGGTCACTCAGTGACCGAGCAAGCGATGAAGTCTCGGGGTCGACTTGTTTCACCTGAATGGATTTGATTTGATTTGACATATGCTGTATCTATAGCAGCATGAAATATCAGTCAATGTTCAATTGGTCAATTGTCATGATGTCACTGGTAGAATTTGAGACCGGTAAATTTCGCACAAAACAGGTATGAAAGGTCCTTTAACATGACAGAACCAACCAGGAAAAAAATAAAGGACTTTTCGAAAGACTATGTAACCACTGTGTAAAGATTACCACAACTACTAGCTAATGAAATTCTAGCTGTTGCCATTAAGTAGCACAGGCCATAAACTGCTGGTGGCCGTGACAACACATTATGGCTGTTGTACAGAGGTGACCATCACCAAAGAGTGGACTGAATTGCAACTCAATGTCAGATTTGCAAATCAGATATTCTGAAGCACTGAAACATTTTAGATCACTTGTGTATGTGTGAACAGTAACCAGAATAAATTTAATAGCATGGAGACCAATCTGAAGTTGTTTCAGTTTTTGATAAGCAGGGCTTTAGGCTTTTTCAATTTACTACTTAAGTGGTTGTAACAGTTACAGTATTAAGCATCACAGAGCCAGCCCTCTTAAAATGCTTTGTACTGTCTTGTGGAATAGCACAACTAGTACGCAGAAAGGGTCAGAAATGTACTTTCTGTAAGTCACAATCACTGATTTCTATAGCAAATCGACTGGGAGTGTCAATAGTGCTTTTTTAGAGGAATGCTGAAGTCTAACCAGACAACAATCTTCTGACAAAACCATTCAAGTTTCTCAGCAACATTGTGTAAGAATCCAAATAATATTGTGTAGGACCTAACACAAGAAGATGATAAATGCCATATTTTGGAATTGTTATCTATATGATACAGTTCACTACCATACAGGATTCCGCAGGAATAATACCGTGGAATGAAGCAGTTGTATAATATAATAATTCGGTGTTTTGTATGCATGACTGCATTCAAATTCAGGTATAAAAAAAGGCAAGAATGCAAGCCCACATGTACACTAAGCTGTACAAGGGAACAGACAAGAATTGAAAACTCCATTTCCTAACCATTTCATTCTGCTAGTTTCCAAATAATATTTTTGTTCTCCATGACTAACTACACTCAAGTAGCACTATAACCATCCAAAGGAATGTACAACATGGCTAAACAGCACTTCTTTGAACAATTTATAAAAGAAAGCTGATGTCTGGGTGCTTTAAATACCATCTACCAAGAACTGCTTTCTTCAAAATCATAAGAGCTAAGTTTTTCAGGTGTTGAGNATGAAGCAGTTGTATAATATAATAATTCGGTGTTTTGTATGCATGACTGCATTCAAATTCAGGTATAAAAAAAGGCAAGAATGCAAGCCCACATGTACACTAAGCTGTACAAGGGAACAGACAAGAATTGAAAACTCCATTTCCTAACCATTTCATTCTGCTAGTTTCCAAATAATATTTTTGTTCTCCATGACTAACTACACTCAAGTAGCACTATAACCATCCAAAGGAATGTACAACATGGCTAAACAGCACTTCTTTGAACAATTTATAAAAGAAAGCTGATGTCTGGGTGCTTTAAATACCATCTACCAAGAACTGCTTTCTTCAAAATCATAAGAGCTAAGTTTTTCAGGTGTTGAGTTCAAACTCATACATAAACAGAGTGGTAAATTATAGTGTAGGATATTGCAAACATCAGTTAAACTAACTCCATCATCTTGTAACAGCTAATGAGCTTTAACATATTAAACCAACAGAAATATCAAACACACAGATTGTACAAGATAAAGATATTGAGATGTTAAAGTTCACAACATAAAACAATGACAACACACACAAAAGGATGTATATGTATGAGTTGTGTTAACAATGCATTGCCGGACCAGACACCAGAAGAAGTTCTGAAACCTGTTGTGAGAGTTTTGTCGCTAGGATACTTATCTGTTCATAAAAGACAAGAAGCTGTGCACTTTAGTTACTCTATCTTGAACAGAAGTAGCCACAGAATATCACAAACAGATACCGCAGAATGTTAAGAGGAAACTTCATATTCAGCGGACAAAAAACACAGGGAGACCAAAGGATAAGTTGAGTTGTTGCAAGTTTCACACCAAACATTTCTAGAATTACCAACAAACCAGAGCAAATCTGGTGAACAAGGGCATGTGGACAAAGTTCCACTACTAAGTTGACAACAAAGGAGAACACATTGTAAAAACTGATCAAAAGTAAAATTTCACCAGACCTGGAACTTGCATGGGATTTGCTGGAAGTTCTGGGACTGAACGATCACCAGGCTTAGCACCCAGAATTCCAGGTCCCTGGTTTGATGGGCCTCCTCTGTTACCCTGCGACCGATTATTGCTGTTGTTGCGATAGCGGTCTCTGTTCTGATTGCGATTTCTATCATTCCTACCAACGTTGCGGTCAGACCTGGAACCTCCCAGGTGTCCTAAAGGGTAACTGACAAGATCCGAGTGACTTCCTTGCCTGAGGTCATCATATGATGATGAGAATGAAGGCTGTGTGTAAAGTGATAAAATAGAGGCAAGAATGTTGTTAGTATCAAAATACAATAATATTGTCAATCGGCCATTTCTTTTCTGAAGAAATATAATGTTCATGTGCAATGATGCCAAACTCCAAAAACCAATGATGTTCTTACATCAGGTGGAAAACTTACAGAGTTTCAATACTTACAGTCCACCATTGAAGATGACATGATGGCCACTGCTTAAGTATGAAGAACAGGAACTTACAAAGATCAGGCAGGTTTGAGAAGGGTATAGATGCATGCATCACTATACATATGTCTGAAACTTTTCAGTTCCAAGAATCTCAAGAAATATCATACAATAGTACAAACAGGTATGAGAATTCTGTTGTAGTACTGCTTAAACTAAGATGGTGCAAAAATGCTGACTGCACCCTTTAAACATTGTACAGTTGTTACAGGTGTTAAGTGAAAAGTAGGAACGTTCGACCTTTCACTTTGCCATACAGTGATGTGTTTTTCCACAAAAGAGGTGATAATTAAAATCAAACCCAAATCTTTGTGTACTCTCCAAAAATCCTTCCATCAAGAGCACAAGACTGACAGAAACACAACTGTTGTATGCAAGGACTTTCACGCTCTTTTCCAAACATCTGGACACTTTTCAGACATAGGTAGACAATATTTTTTGTTAGCTGAAGCATACACCAAATAAAATTAACAAAACATAGATGGAACCTGTTTGGTTTAGATGGAAATTTTCCACAAAAATTTACTGGTCCCCCTCCAAAAGTAAAATCTTTGACCATCCAGTAAGCCTGGTCTGACCAAACCTTTCCTTTCCATTCTCAGAAATCCTCATTTTCATTTTCACCTAGAGTAACCAAAAATTGGGTCTAAAAAATAATAGGCCCTCGACATATTCACTTGCTCCCCACTTAAAATCGACTTAACCATTTTGGGGAGAGGGGAGAGCAAGATGAATCCAGGGCATGACAAAAGTGCTGTCTGACAGCCCAGGATGAGTGCAGCCAGCCATTGGGTTAGCTTGCTTTCATAACGAGTTGCCCGATGGACAGGCAACATTTGCCAAGAAAGAGTAAATGTTAGTGTAATAGGGGACTGGTAGGCCAGCTGTAGGACTGCTTTGGACTTGTAAATGCCTGAGGGGTGAGTGATTAATTTATTTTTAATCTCACCCTGTTTCTGGATGTAAATGTTGAGTATTTTTAACCAAAAGCAAACTGATCCATTTTAATTCACATGAAAATAAGAGATTAGTGTACAATGTGATCTTTTAAACTTTGTCCTTCATCACGGACAAAGTTTACCAAAAGTTCTTAGTTTGCTGATGTTTGTAAATACATTTGCAAACAAGAGTAAAGAAGGCAGGCAGACATAGAATGCCACTGGCCAGTAGTTCATGTTGTCTAAAACCATGGTGGCCTCTGGTTTTCTCCCTTGAATAATGTGACAGTAGCCTGAAGCAAAATACATCAATGAGGAAATATGGATATGCAGATGTTGAGATGGAAAAGGTAGGAGAAGGCATCATTTAATTCATAAAAGCTTTTCTCAACATTAATTTTTGTAAGTAGCAAATCGGGCTGATAGGATACTGTTGATATCTTCATGTAATGCATGTCAGTAACAAACATGTTGTACTAAACTGTAGCCAAGAGTAATGCCTTACCTTTGGGATCAATAACGAGTAAAAAGGTGGGAGGGTGGGGGCTGACCTAAGTATCCAGTTAAATTAAGCTGGGGACAAGTGAATATGTCGAAAAAAACCCAAATGGAATACTTCAAGCCAGTCGTCCTCCTTCATCAAACAATATTGTTGTGGTGTTTTTTTGGTTAGCTCAGTGACCAGTCAGTCTGGTATAGTGAAAAGCACCTCAGCATATCAGGATAGTAATGAGGATTTGAAACAGCTGCTGACACAGGCTCCCAGCCTTTTGGTTTATGGTCACACACACTGAAATACAACAAGGGTCTGAGGCTCTGAGCATTTTCTCAGTCAGCCAAATTACATGTAATGACAAAAACAAACTGCAATGTCCCTTCCCAAGAAAGTAATTCGCGCACTTTCAGTTTCCACTCTTAGATCAACGCTTCTTTCACAGCAACTGTCCACTCGTCTGACTAATGTACAATTTGAATGTTGTTTTCAATTCTATGGATCAAAGAGCTGCGGACAACTACAGACTACTTGAGAAATAAAAGCTTGACAAGGACACATATAAACATACAAAGAAAAGAATTGTCTTTAAACAGGTAGAATAGGCCTTTCATTTAAATAGTAAAGCTTACTTCAGGAGAAAACCTGTCGCGGGAATTTCTTCCTCTCAATCCCCCGCTATCACGCCTGTAGTCATCGTCTCTGCGGTCTCTCTCGCGTTCTCTGAAGCGTCTGTCATCGTAGTCGAGCCTGTCTCTTCTTTGATTAGAGCCTAGAAAACTGTCAGACAGCGAAGGGATGCCAAGAGGATATCTTCCTAATCCAGACATGTTCTCGAACATATGCTTTTCGCTTTCCACTGAAATCGAATGGCGACCACGTTCTGCAAGCATTAAATCCGGGCACCGCGAGTTGGTGCGAGAAAAGTACCCGGATTAACAAAAGTTAGGAATGGAAGAGCGGACTGTCGGATGGAGGATCGCCTTTCCATCCAATCACTTTCCTCTTTTTTTCTGCATGCCTTCGCAGTCATTTTTCGAAAAAATATATCCCCTCTCGACGAAGAGAACATGTTGCCCTAAGACCAATTCAACGCCAGAGATATTATTGAATTCAAAGGAGTTTGTTTGCTGCCATTTACGCGTGCACGTCCTCGTCCGGCCAAGGGTTGTTTCGCGTCGAACTTGGCGAAGGAAATAGGTGTTCCAAGGACCCGCGATTAATCAGTTTAGTTTAGAAAGCTTAATTATCGGGAAATTAATTATCGGGTTTAGTTTAGAAAGCTTAATTATCCACGTAGCAACGTACATTTCCTGTGTTTTCATAAAAACCCTACGGATGAGAACGCCTCAGTTATTTAGATCGCGGGATATCTCATGAGGGGAAGGGGACGCCGGATCGGAAGCGAAAGCTAGGAGGTGGGCGGAAAACATGTGTTGAGAAAAGGGTGTCTGAACAGGAGCTGTCTTGATTTGGTGATTCTAGTAAGGTCATTGAGTTTGCCATTGGCCAAAATCAAAGTGATTGTTCTGGCCACGCTAGTCTTTGACAACACAATTCAGTAAACCAATCATAGCTTCGAATATGAAGCTTCCGCAAAGCACGAATAACAGCATCAGTTTACTCCACAGTATTTAGACTATTTATGGCTTTTCTTGCCTGGCGACTACCCGCTGACCACAGACACGGAAGAAAAGAAATTCGACTTTTTTGCAATTATTTTCAGTGAGCAAGGCACGGGTTTAAATTCTCATTGGTTGAGAGAGTGGGGCGAAAATTTTGAACCAATCACAAATCAGAAAAGTGCAAAACCAGATAATTTCAACAAAAACTGCTCCAAAATCGTATATTTATTAAATTCTTTATTACAATCCAAGTCTTTGTTACAAAAGAAGGTGGAAACAAGCACAGGTTTTTCAGAGACTTGTTGACATACAAATAACAAAACCGCAAAATGTTCTTGGCTTCTCTTCCAAATTTGGGCGATTGATTATATTTATCTTGCAAGGTGATGCTATACATGCAACACTACAAGGTTTATAACACAATAAAACGTACCCCACAAAAGGGATATACATTCAATACAAACGTCTGCTTTGTTTTAGTAAATTTTTTTCACCTATACTGTTTATTTGGTACGAAATTTTATTTATATCTGTTTCACGAGTATATATCAAGGTTATCAATATGACGAAAAGAGAGCTCTGAAAGAGCTACTGTACTACTCAATATAACTGCGTGCAAGTTCTTGGGCAGATGAGAGGCTAATCTCGTACCCAGATCTTGCTCCATCTTACGCTAGGAGATCTGGGTACGAGATAAGAATGACGACAGCTTTAACGTTTTCCCGCCAAAATGACGCTGGATAACGTGTGCGCACTGCTTCGTATTGAGAAAGTCTCGATATCGTGGGCGTCCTCTTATCGACTCACATCTCGCCTTCCGAGAGCTCAGTAGCAGAATTGACCACTTTATGTTGACAAAGCCGTGACGCGCCTACCAGGCGCTTTGTACAAAACGGCGGAAAATAGATTGTTAAAAAGACCAAAAATTATAATTAAAAATAAGAACCCTTCCAGAGGCCCGCACGTTTTTTCGATCAGTTTATGCCTTTCTCGATACGTCGTTGGTTAGACTCTACAGTGATTAGCATCTAATTTCTCCTTACGGTATCATTGTTCAAAATGACCCTTAAAATGCTCTATGACAGATTTATGGTAAATATAGAAGAGAATATATGTGTTGATAGAACGGTCGCGAAGGGCTTTTGGGTTAGGCATCCTTATGTTCTCACACCACCATGTCTTGGTGTCTTAGACAAGAGATATCCAGGCCTGATGACACTCACACTGTGTTTAAAATATGTTGTTCCCGGATATTTATGACTGTCCTGGGATCGACCTTCTGTTCACAGCTTTCAGAGGCCGTTGATACGGTTGTGCGTTTCACTAGGTACAGTTTCAAATAGCATCAAAACTTTGGGATTGTGTTGAAGATCTTCAACGCAGGTCCAAGTTTAATCTTGAGAATATTAACAATATCGCTTTGGTTGAGCAAAAGGAATGCTTCTCCGTCAATTTGCTGAAAGATAATTAAAAAACCAGAAGTCAGAAGTTTGCGTCTTAAAAGTAACCCACGTTTACTGTTTGAAGAGGCCAATTTCGTTTCAGTTGCATGAGCTTAGTTCTTTTTATAATAGCATTTAATTAACAACGTAAATCAGTAATAATAGACCTTTCCCGCATTCCTGTAAACAAAGGCACCAACTCGACGCTCGGGCGGCAAACTACAGTGATTTGTATGAAATTGTCCATCCGAGCCTCGTCTTCATTTCTTTATGTTTGCTCAATGGAGCGTAATGCGGGAAAGTCTATAGGCGATCAAAACCTTTCAGAGCAACGAGCAGTAAAAAACATGTAGCCCAACCTTTTTAACTGCTTCAAATGCTCCTTAATATCGTTAACCATTTTACTTCTCGCAGGATAATTTGCAGTTTGAGCGCAGCGGCAACAAGTCGTGCGCAGCCAAACTACAGTCATCTGAACTACTACGATGGTTCATCAACCTTTGTCAGAGTTTTAGCGCTGGAGCAAACGAATAAGACGACCCAAGGGAGACAGAGAAGGGAAACAGAAATGGAGAAATTAAGAGAGGAGGACAGGAAAGCAGGGCTTAAAGAAGGGATGAAAATAACTCAGCTACTGATTATAAAGCGGAAAGCAAACAGGGCAGAACATTTCACCTGTTCAACAAAGATCTTGGCCTGGTCAGCACAGCCTAGTAAGCGCACGTGATTAGCGACGTCATCAACATTCCATCGCATGATTTTTTGGCGTTCATTGGATACCGCTGCGTGGTTATTATGATTTATGGAAGTCTTGAGCTCGCTAAGAAAGGCCGATGGAAATCCGCTGCCGAGTGGCCATGGGAACGAGAAAGGAGAAACGTGTTGAATGCCTTTGTCTTCGACTAGAAAGGAACAATATGAGAGGAAAAATGAGGCACTTTACTATTAAGAGTTAAGGTGGTTATTTATTATTCACTGTTTTGCCAAGGGTACCTACCATTTACATAAAAAAACTGGAAATTCCGGTTGAAAAATTAAATGCTTTGCGCCATTCCGGTTGGAATGCTTCAGAAAACATTGGCTGTGATTTGAGGCCATGCAATTCTTCTGCTACTTTTGGTAAGTTCAGTTGATTTAGATATACTTTATAGCGGGTGTTTCTTCCACCACGGCAATTCTATTGCTTTACTGTATTTGTGCAACATTTCCACCTGGGTGGTTTATGCAAATGGTAAGCATCCCAATTCTCAAAAGTTTATGACTGTTTGAGCTTCTATCGAGAAATGGAATTTTCTTTGTCCCAAGCTTGCAAACATCATGGTGGATAACATCTTTATCATTTTTTGTGCGCATGATCTGAATATTCATCTCATACGCCTCTTTAGACAAGGGAACTGGGACGAGTTAACTTTTGCAAAGATTTCTGGGACTGTTACAGGGGAAAAATTGGCCAATAGCTGACCGGCGCGTCCCTAGAAACGATCCCAGAAACAACGTATTTCGGCTCCAGTCCCCCTCTCTTTTCTAAAGTGGCGAATAGAGGAGGTGGAATTAGTCTCAGGTTTGACGTAGAGGCATCAATGTTCCTCCCTCCCCATAAAAAAAACAGAATGGTTTGGTGTAGAGGTATCAATGTTCCTACCTACCCTCCTCCTCAAAAAAAAGAAAAAGAAAAGAAAATTACCTCTAAGCCTGCTGCTATCCAGTTTCTCCTCCTTGACAGCGGATCTGCTGAAAAGGTACAGTTTCTTCATAAGCATCTATTATCACGTTTTCTACGCGGCTCCGTATAGGAGAAGGTTTGGCCAGGACGTGCCACACATGCCGCTAAAGCACGTCAGGAAAAAAATGCGTTCAACCATTAAACTAATGCAAAGACGCACACGAGCCAAGCAGGCCAACGCGGCCGGGGCTTAGTCAGGCCGAGGAAACAATGAGCCGATAAAGCTTAAAGTTCGAGGTGTCAACCACTCGACTGACATATCTTCACTACATTTAGATAATCAATTTTATATACTGGCAATTTTTATCCTTACCGGGAGGTACTGCGCGTGCCGATGATACCAGATTCTTTACCGCCAATAACGAAGCTCTTGTAGGTGGGGGAGTGGAGTGCGGCCTTCTTCGGGCCTGGCGGGGATTTCGCTGACAAATGTTTCACTCTGGGACAACCTGATAATCTGGAAAGGTAATGGCGAGACGTTACACATGCAAGACAGGTTCAAATATCATATCTGTTATTTTCAAGCCGTCTGTAATACCACACGGCGATTGCTTAACTTTTAGCCTGCATTTGACTAGTTTCCAATTACACTATGGCACTCTAGAGACCATACCGTCCCCAAAAATGTCCCAAATTGAAATTATCCTCTAAAGATGCTGAAATAAAGTGGAATCACTATTTCTCGAACCCTCGGTTTTTCGATAAAACTTCCCTTCATCAGGACACCACCTGAATTTTATCCGCCGATTTTTCAAACCTCCCGATGTTATTCAGACCAATGTCTGAGGGTAAACTTGAGCGAATATACTTACGTGTAATGGGTCTTCCATTGACCACTCACGTGACCTGAGCCGTCACATCCGGGTGTCGGACACGTTCCATCTGCCGGGTTAGGGTGGACTTCTTCTATGATCAATAACAATTTGTAAGTAACTTGACGCTTTGAAAAGCTAACAGAACTAATCACAACAACGTAACCCAAATCACTGCACTGGAAATATGTCTATATTTAGTCTACAGAAAGAAAGTTAATGTTCTTTTTGAAAAAAGAAAAAAATAATAATAAGTCACCACACTCGTTTCATTGAGAGGAAATTAAAATTTACCTCCCTGGGGAGCGTTAGCCTTACGGCAAAAGCCGCCATATTATATATTTTTAATGTGCTGGCGCTAATCATGCTTGATTAGGAGATTTACGAGTTCTAAAACTCTCATTTTCAAAACGTGGCTAAGTGTAACACCTTTCTAGTGAAAATGAGTTTTACTTACATGAGAATAAAAAATTTTTTTTTTTTTCATCAAAGGCTTCGCACTACGCCTCGAGGCTTGGGGCAAACTTGGAAATGCCCCGGGAGGAGCTACTCCCCTATATAAGCTATATAGGAATGTGCCGCCCCATCGGATAGGGTTTTTGCGCCGTTTTGGTCTGAAAACGGGTATACACTTTGCCCATTTTGGTCTGGAATCGGGTATGGTTTTCGAGGGAAATAGGGGAGTTTATGAACGTATTTATCGTTTCAATTCCGAGTGAGTAAGAAAGAAAGAGAAATATGCGAATTCGAAACGAATTTAAGGAATTTTTTGTTTGCGTTCTAATCTAAGTAATGAAAACATAATTTCTGCCTAAAGGCCAGTCCTGAAAACGGGTTTGGAAAATGACATTTTTGGTCTGAAATAGGGTCAGGATTTGGAGAACCGGGCGGCACATCCCTACCAAGAATTCCCCGGAGTACCCCCCACCCCCGGCAATGGCTTATAATGCGCAGTAAGGATGCGAAATGCTGGAAATGCAATTCTAAGCGGGGATAAATGTAAGAATTTCCACGCACTTCCTTACCTTTTATCGCCTTCACAACCGCTAACTTTTGCTTAGAAGCGTACGACCAATCAGATTCCTCAGTCATGGAGTTGTTGGAGAGTCGATCCACAAGGCACGAGTCTTTGTTTAAGTTCTGTAACGAGTAAGGACAACCAAAGGTACTGTGATGGGTGGAGTATTTAGCACCCTTCACGTGACCGATGCCTTTACATCCGGGAGTTGGACAAGCAGCACTTGATATCTTCTCTCGTGTAGCTGAGTTATTAAAACAAGCAACATAAAACGGTTAGGTCCGACCGAATGATTTATATTGAAACATGTTACACATAGTAAATAATAGGGAGTTTAAGCATCGACGACGACTGCAACGAGACAAAACAAAACAACAACTTTGCACGTGCATCACCCTTATATTATACACTGCTTTACTGTCGTTGCACCACCATGATGTGAAACTGCCTAAACGTTTTGCTGAGGACTAATTCTTTTTAAAACTTAGATACAGTTCTTTAGAAATTCAAAGTTTTTAAAAAGCTGTACCTTGTACAATATTGGCTCGATTTACACAAAACTTGAGAATTTTGCCAAACTCGGTTTTCTCTTTCTAACTTTGTGGATATCGTGTTTTTATCCCATAATTAAAGGGACTAATACCCAGCCCTTCTAGGTTTGGAATAAAACACGTCTAGAAAACAATCCCATAGTGCAGTTCGATACAACATTTACTCAGTCTCACATTCAAACTCAAAATGACCCCACACCATGGTGGACATAAACTTACTTAGGGGAGTCTCCAGGGGATGGCCTGTCTTTTCACACCACCCGCATGGGTACAAGTCCAAGGATTCGGACTCAAACCAATCATCGTAAATGTCGTCCCAGCCATCAAAATGGATTCGCAAGCGGTACTCGTTCACTTCTGCTACAGTGGCTGCTCGCACCATGGAGGGATTCCTTTTGTCGACTGCTTCGAGCTTCTGTTTTACTTTAAAACCGGGTAGAAGTCTCTAAAGCAAAGGAAAGGTAATGAAAATAACTTGTTATCATAGAAAATATTCTGCCAAGTATAAATGCGGAGTTCATACCGTACTTCTTCGATGAAACGACCTGGGCGCCTATTAAATTTTTGGACCTCAGCTTGAGAGTGTTTTGGACCTTGAGAGTGGCCGCCATTTTCAGAAATAAGTAACTGGTTAACTGTTCATTAATATAAATTTTCTTTAAAATACTAAGTAAACTCGGTCTTCGGGGAAGTCTCTTAATATTTTTTTTCCTGGAGGGGAGGAGATTCTTCGACGTGGGCGCTTACTCGAGGTTGGGTGCTTAATCGAATAAATACGGTATGTCTGTCGCTTTAATAACACTGATAAAAGGGAGTAAGCGCAGATGTAGGTCAGATCAATCCTTACAAAATGGCTGGATCTAGACGGCTTCGCAGTCATTGTTTTCTGTGCTCTTCATGTTTAAGAAGCAATAAATAGATTTTAAGTGTCTTTAAGCCTATGCGTTTACCTGGCTACGCGCGGGTACGGTTACCAGAACAGGAGTTCGTAGTTTGGCGGTCCAGGCCGTTGTCTAGTTGGGTAGGTGGAAACAACAAGCTATCCGAGATGAGCTCAAGTAAGCTTGCGGAAATCTGCCTGGGTGCATCGAAAACAACACTTATGGTCATACTTACCGTTTTGAAGAAGTGTTTAGGCGCGGCAACGGAGCCTGTGGACTTCAGGTATTGTTCCCATCGAAAGGTGTGAAATTCATCATCTAATAGAACGAAATAATTTGAACAAAAACTGTAAGTAATTCACAAAATGAAAAGCTTCCACGGCTAGAATATTGCAAAAAATTATAAATTGTTTCTGCGGCCGTTTTCAGGAAGTTAAAAATCCGGTTAGGGTTTTAGCGGTGGCATTGCCAAGACAGTTGGGAGGGGGGTCCGCTTACGAAAGTGCTGAAGTTTAGCTGTCTTGCTGAACCTGGACTTGGTAAAAAGCTTTTTAAACTTTGATGACTAGATTTTCGTCTCTTTACATCTTACCGTTAGGCGGGTTTAGATTTCGGTTATTTTCTCTGCACCACCCCACTGGTCTAATATAAGGACAGTCATCCCCACACCAGTAGTCATAGGAGTCATCCCACTCATCGAAATGAACCAGAAAATAGTTGCCAATCACATTCGTGACCGTGGCAACGCAGATGAGGTCCGGGTTCATCCGATCCACGGCTTCTAGTTTCATTCCAACTTTGAAGCCATGCTTGGTTGATGAAATCTGGAAAGAGAAAACACTGGAAGTGAATGTCACGTTGAGAAATAAATGCACCATGTTTCGTTGACCTGAATTTAAAAGAGAAATTTATGAATGTATGTTGAATTGAGAGGCAAAAAATAGATTGTAAACGATTGTTGCTCCTGCAGTGAGAAACTGTCGTAAGCGTTCATCAGTAGGATGACTAAAATGCGTGCAACTCCAAAATAGACCTTTTTAGCTTGTATGTTCTCAAGGGAATTTGCGTTTTGCCTCGTCATGAATTATGCAGTTATATGCACTTGAATAGGACTTAGCACTTGGAAGAGAAATGGGAAAACAACCACTACCTTAAAACACATTTTCTTAAGAGTTCATTTTCTTATCGGGGTGCAATAGCTTGGAACCAACTGTCAAATAAAACACGTAAGATGGGGGATCTTACTAGCTTTAAACTCGCGATATCTTAGGATATAACTTTTTATTATGTTTTTATCTTATTCCTTTAATGACTCATTTCTTGTTGTTATATTGTATTTCAAATTATTACTATTTTTTTACTAGTATTATTAGTCTTGCTTACCATACAAACTAGATGTCACGTTTAAGAGAGTCGAAAGGAACAGATAAAATTGTCAATTCTTAAACTGCTAGTTAATCACTAGTCTTAATTTTTATAACTTGTAATTATCACACGGCATGTCTGAAAACCAGCTTGCTGAGCCATTTACCGTGTTTAAATAAGGTTGATTGATTGATTGATTGACTCGTTAAAAGGCCGGTCTTTTAGTTTCGGCTCTATTAGGCTTTGTCTACAATGTACCAATAGCTTTTTCCACCGACATGAAAATCTATCTGGTACAGTATGAACGGCAGCTAGTGCCGAAATCATCGCTCTTATGTGTGAACAGAAGACCTGAGCGGTATGGTTTTCGTGTCGGCGCAAGGGGGGAGCTATCCGGTAGAGTTTGAACCAGTGGCGGATTCACACCTTCACATAAGAGGGGGGCGGGGGGCAGTCATCCAGACCCTGAGATAGAGGAAGGGCGGGCGGTCACAAAAACATATTTTTTCGGCCCTTCGGGTCCTGGATCCGCCACTGTGAACATAGCTTAAATCCCATAACAATTGCAGAAGATTTTAGGAGGAGCCAGGCACAATCTTACTAGGTAAGCACAGCTACAATCCTGGACAAAAGTCCTTGGGACAGTACTACAATATTCATATTTGTCTGTCATTTCTCGGTTCCCTCTTAAAGCAGTGCATCCTTTTCAAAATTTTCTTGCAGTTCTCCCTCCCCCCCCAACCCTATACAAAGTTGAAACTCAGAAAAAATTCTGAATACACGCGTCCAACATTGTTTGTGGGGTGAGGGGAGGGGGTTGGAACTGTGTGAATTGGAAAACGCCCCAGAAACGCAAAAGTGTCCCAAGACTTTTGTACATGATTGTAGTTACTGACAGGTCAAGTTATTCAACTTACAGGTTTAAAAAGGTGTTCAGGTGCTGCTTTAGCCTCGCACATCTTCAAGTAGGTGTCCCATTTAAAATCAGCAGCAGACATGCCTTAGAAGTAAAGAAAATCCTATTAGTTAATCCAAATACACCACTATGACGTTACTGGCAGTCACCATAGCAACAGCATAAATTACCAAGTGGACCGGCCCACTCCAAGCAGTGTGCAGGATGTTTTTTCACATGAATTTAGTTTAATGGCCTTAGCACCCACGATTCTCTTGTAGCTCAGTGGTAGATAGTAACCAGAAGGTCATTGTTTCGACTCCTGCTATAAGTACTCTGAATTTTTCTTCCGAGCCGTCTGTGTCATAGCCTCTCACGCAGGCGTTTTTAAGGGAGCTCGTATTTCTTCCCCCCCCGCCACAAATATAGTGTTGACAGGCTTAACACGACTCATGAGCTCGTGGAAGTATAAAAACGTGACCCTATAGTTACCTTTTTCCTTCTTTTCTTTCCTTCGCTAAGGTTATGCAGTGCACGGGGTATTCTAAAATCTGAATCTGAGTCTAACATTTATTATAGGTCAGAAAGCTTTTCCAGTGTTTCATGCAGATCGTGTATTTGTCGGGTTATCTTCCGGTCAAGGTCAGCTTTCCAGAATTTGGAAGGTACAATGTGATTGGCTAAGCTTGGGAAAGGAATTTTGTTCTCGGTTGAGCAGGCGTTTGTGCGGAGAGACGAAATACGAGCTCCCCTAAAAAGGCCTGCTTGGGAGGCTACCTGAGTCACTGACTGAAAAAAATCTCTCTTAATTAACAGACAGTGTTTTCATAGCCTGCGCTGCGGTTGGCCCACGTATCATCTAGTCCATCAGTATACAGGTGGTTTACAGTGTCTTCGACGCAGGCTATGGTTTCAATAACCAATGAGAAACAGAGGATTTCTAATAGCCTCGTTGTTCGAGTATTCTCTTACTTCGAGGGGGATGTAACTTCTGTCCATTCTTCTCACACCAGCCTACATGGAACAGAAAAGGGGAGTCTGCGCTTGTCCAGAAGTCGTAACTCTCAGACCAGCCGTCAAAGTGAAGCCTTAGTCGGGTCCCCTTAACTCTGACAACTGTACAAACACAGATGTAAGAGGGATGCTTTGGATCAACTGCCTCAAGTTTCATGTCTTTCTCGAATCCACAGGTCGTTTTACTTTCTAGATCTAGGAATGGATTTTCCTGCGATAGAAGGGAAAAGAGGTTTCAGTATTGTTTTCTGTAAAACGCTCGTAAGCCAGAGGAAGCCCACATGACCGGGTGTTACTAAAATGTTGAACCGGGAACGTGAAACAGGGAACGGGGAACGCGCCCAGGAAAAGGGAAAATGAAGGGGTCAAAATCAGAGAATGTGTAATGAAGTTACTGATAGAGCTAGGGTTCAAGTTAGGTTTTGTTCCCTTCTTTTTTTTCGTTTACTCGCTCCCAGTACATGTTCCATCCCCACAAGTAACATCCCCACAAGGCCGGAGCTTATCCCGTTGTCTTTTCATGAAGTACCCGCGCCTATTACTACTCTCCCCAGGATGAAATGTAATTCCATCAGCAGAATAGGGTTACCCCAAGCAGTATAAAATGTCGCCGGGATCCGGTTTTTCCATGTTATCACGCTCGCCGGGCCAGCCGCTGAACAAACCAAGCAACAGGAGGGCATCGGGTAAAATACTACTCATGCGCACTGCTTTAAAAACTCTCTTTGTAAACAGATGACGGCTCCAGGATGGATCACTTTGTGTAATACCGGGATAAAAGTGACCTCGACAAAGCAAGCCAGTCCGGCTCATGTAATCATCACCTTTTAGTACTCGGCACAAATGCTCACAGGGTTCTTTAATCGTTAAACACTCAGTTCATGTTTTGACAAGTCTAAAAACACTCAGTTACACCTCGTTTTTTCGTTTTGTTTTATAAAAGATCCGCACCTGTTTAAAGACACCGGCTGGCACAGCTTTCGCTCCACAAGCCGTGAGATAGTCTTCCCACACAAACGCTTTGGTTGAATCGTAAGGAACTGAAAAAAAAGACAACGTAAACATTAAAAAAATGGATAAATGGGTTACAAGTGTAAACAAAACTTTTTCTTTAACAACATAAACGTACCGTCCTCTCCCTTCATGAGATCGGTCGCATTTAACGAAGCCTTCTTGAATTTAAGCTTGTTCTTCATTCGCTTTCTTTTGACTTTAAACGTTCTTCGAGCTCCTAACATTTCTGGTTCATTGTCCCCAGGTGGTGCTGTTTCCTAAACGATAATGTGTTAACAATCAGGTGATGATACTAATGACAATATCATTATGAAGCCGTTGATGATAAACACCTCGCCCTTTTTTATTGGGCGGATTCAAAAGCGTCGGAAGAGAAGAAAAACTCCGGTAGAGTACGCATCTTACCTTGGGTGCCAGAGACTTTTCATGCGCCCTTTTCTGGTTACGGTCCGGTCTTTATAATGACCCGCGCCGCTAGTGGCTTCGGCCTCGGCCCAAGATCGGTCGGCCTTTTTGGCCGACAACTAAAGCATCCCACCGCTCGCGAGAAAAAACCCTCTGGCACTCAGGGTACATGCACTTTGGACTTGATCACTATTGTTATTATATTGCATGTGACGACAAATCCGCTTGAAATGTAAACATCAGACAGACAAACACAACTTTTTACGGTGTCGTCTTGACATTATCATATGGGGAGCGCCCAGTTAACACTTCATGAAGAAACAACGATCAGCACAGTCGATTAGTGTGGGGCCAACCTTGCTTTGACTTCTTTCCTTTCCCTGTAGCTTTAAGCAGCTTCAGAATACCCGTAAAACGGAGCACTGATAGGAACAGGGGGTAAAATCAGCGCGCCGCTGGCCTCAGATTTATCTGTTTAAGAACGAGTTACCGACGTAGAATAAGGATCTTTAACAATCTTTAAAATACTTACATGAGTCCGGGGCACACCCTCGCTGGCTAACAGGGCAGGTTTTTTTCCTTTCTTCTTCCTTTTCACAATCTTTCCATCTATTGTTTTAGCATGCCGCACGTACTCTCGACCCTTATTTCTTCTTCCAGTGTAGACCCCCACACATGATAGACTACAGAATCGCCCGGAAGCCGAGAATTCCTGAGGCAGACCATATTTCCCACAAACCTCGCAGCAAAGTATACCGCTTGTGTCGGGCACGGTTGACATAGTGTCCCTGGACGTTGCTGCTTGAAAAAAAAACGTATGATTAAACTTGCGCAATGACTTACAGAGTTGTTTTCACTGCGGTGCTCAGTTGACGAAGAATAGGATTTCGTTATTACCCAGCAAAGTTACATGAGTAAATCTACGGATAAAACCGGGAATCTTCTTTGATTAGAAGAAAAGTCATCTAAGAATTTATGTTCCAGAGGCTTCATTTCAGGGCACAAATGCCTTAGAGTTCCGGGGCATTTGAGCCAATCAGAAAAGGAGAAATAGTTTGAATGAATAATGATATCGCTTAGCTAGCTAGCTATTACAGGGTTGCACAGGGAACTGGGTCAAAATTCGTCTCATGAAAGAGTCCCATGGTGCAGTCCGGCACAGTACAGACCCAGGCTCAAACGCAATCTAACCAACCTAAGAACTGGGACCAGTCCAGAGCTAATAGAGATCTTTAGATTTGAGGACGAGAACGAGGACGAGATTTGACTTTTAAGGTTTCCCGCGTATTCTAAAAAAAAGATACACGGGAAAGCTTCATTGTACTTTTTTTCACTAGAGAAGTTAGCACTTTTATCTTTATTGAAGAAGGCGATCGAAAATGATAACTTCTAACATTTGATAACTTGTTTTGCTAAAACTCGTGGTAGAATGACGGCGGCTATCACGTTTTCCCGCCAAAATGAATCGGATTCACGCGCGCGCACAACTTAGTATTGTGAAAATCTCGTCCTCTTAGCCATGCTCGTCTTAGAATCTAAAGCTCTCTATTTTAATGTCAAATTTTACAACAACCGAGGAATACTACGGACGTGTCAGGATATCTTACCTTTCGGGGCAATGTTTTTGGCCTTTTTGCCAGTCTGCTCCACTGTGTCGCTTGTTTTACGGTGTTGAGTGGGCGTGCTCCACTCATACTCGCCATTCTCTGTTTCCACTGTGCTCACAATCTCCAGTGTCCCAAACTCAGTCATTTTAAACTTAAGATTGCTTCCTAAAAAAACGATAAAATTTAATGACGTTCATGAGGGTCGATGTGGCAACGACCGTTTACACAAGGGCTGGGAATTTCTAGAGGAAAGGCTTACGACATAGTTTTAATTAAGGATTACCGTTACTCAAGCAATTACCCGGTAGAGTAGCAATTCCGTCCTTCCAGTCTAAAGCTCCAAACGGATCATCACCATCGTCGGTTGTTTTTTTCTCCAAGGAAGTTTTCTTCGCACTGCTGTTAGCATTGTTTGCTGTATCCTTAGCAGGCACAGTTTTGAGCTCAGCCGTGTTTCCTGATAAAGGCTGATTAGACTCGTTGGCGTTTTCTTCAGAAGTCGCCAAGCTCGGAGAAGAAGTGCTTCCCTCTGGAAACGGCTCTGATCTTATGACCAGATTTTCTGCGATAAGGGAAACACAGAGAAACCAGTTGCTGAGAACCATTTCAATCTGATTAGCTGAAGGCAGTGCAGCAGTGCATCATTTTGTTTTTACCAAAAGATATTGTATTTGTTCAAATTCCTGTGAGGTCTGCCGCAAGGGTTTTGTGTTTGCTTTGAGATATTTGTTATTGCCGTAAGATATTAATTTTTGTTACTGTTATAAGCTTTTTTTTTTTTTTTTTGCCATGAGATATTTGTTTTTGCTACGAGGTTTTTGTTTATGTCTTCACATTTTTGTTATTGCCATGAAATACGGTTAAACCTCCATTAGGCGGCCAGCCTCGGGGTGTACCGGCAAGTTGCCGCTTCGTGGAGGTTGGCCGCTCAATAGACGTTTGTCATAAATTAGCATAATCTTAAGCAGAAAAACCACTTTATTTTGAAACAAACGCACGACTGGTCCACAATTGTTTTTCAACTTCCATCTCAAACAGTATTTTCTTTCGATGAAGATGATGTGAACTGCGGAAATACACATTTGAATAAAGATATGATCGTCGCATTGGTCATTGCAATTTAAGCATTTGCAAATTTATAACCCGAAAAAAAATTTTTCGGGACTTCAACGGGACTCTAATAACCCATGGCCTCTGCGTTAGCGCTAGCTGCAGTGCTCTACCAATTAAACTATGAGTGAGACCCATACACTGGGAGCAGGCCAATTTGTTGAGTTCATCTTAACCCATGAATGGAATGAAACAAAGATGATGTGAACTGCGGAAATATACAATTAAATGAAGATATGATCGTGGCAGCGGTAATTGCAAGTTAAGCAATGAATTGCAAATTAATAAAATATTTTCTTTCATCAAATTCTTGAAATGAAGCCAAACTAAATGTATGAAGCACTTGACGGCCACTTACTCT
>CALNXI010000295.1:277296-311465 GCA_942486025.1 Porites evermanni
AAAAAGCAATTGGTTGAATAAGCAAGACAAAAACTCGACTGCACGTGCATCACGCCTTTTTGTACATTTCTTTACCGTCACTGCGCGACTACGACGGGAAAATGCCTAATTTCACGTTTCATAGAGGACATAACCAACCGACGGCTAAATTTTCTTTCTCTCTCTGAACTTGAATGTGGTTCTTAGGAATTCGGCTCAAAAAGAGTGCGCTTGCATTTGACAAAGTAAACGAGTTCGAGTGATCACGATAGAGATTGACAGAACGCAAATTCACTTTTTAAGCGACGTTTTCGTGGCCGTCGGCCGTCGTGGTATCTTAAACTCGCTATTACAGCAATTACAGCTGAGTCATCGCAACTAGACTTTTCGACAAGAATTTAAGGCAGAAAGGGAACGAAATACCATTTGACTTCAGAGGGAACTCCGTCCGATTCTCGTTTTCGTCATTTTGAGTTTTCTGTTTCTTCGTAGGTGGTCCATAAGCCATTCCTATGAAGGAGTTTTTTTGAACTTCGCCATTAGAAATACTTCCGTAGATCCACTGTTGAGAAAAAAAAGTGAGCACAGGGATATTAAGAAGTAGTGGAATATAATGACAAAACACCAAAAACCGACCAAAGTTATTACGTTTTCCCTTAGGTTATTTCTCGTTCTTCAGGGGATTTTAAGAAAAATAGGAGAGGCGTTAAAAACAAAAAATAAATAAAAACGATTTAGAGGTAGCACATCCATTTAGTGGTTCTCCGTCTACCTGACTGTTGGTCGAATTGGAATTTGGACATGTTGGTTTTTGAGGAGAGGGGAAAACCGGAGTACCCGGAGAAAAACCTCTCACAGAAAAGAAGGGGACGAACAACCCGTATAAGGCTTCGACGCCGGATTAATTTGAACGTGGGCCACATTGGTGGGAGGCGAGTGCTCTCACCACTGCGCCACCCTTGACCCCTAAGGGTATAGTATGAAAGAACTAACAGTTTTACCCGGGTTGGGGGGTACTTCCTTATATAAGCTATATAGGAATGTGCCGGCCCAAAGGGTAGGGTTTTTGGGCCTTTTTGGTCTGAAAACGGGTATACGCTTTGCCCATTTTGGTCTGGAATCAGGTATGATTTTCGAGGGAACTACGGGAGTATATGAACGTATTTATCGTTTCAATTCCAAATCAGGAGTAAGAACGAAAGAGAAATATGCGAATTCGAATTGTTTGCGCTCTAATCTAAGTAATGATGACATTTTTTCTGCCTAAAGGCCAGGTATGAAAACGGGTCTGGAAAATGACATTTTTTGGTCTGAAATTAAGTCAGGATTTGGAGAACCGGGCGGCACATCCCCACCAAGAATTCCCCGGAGTACCTCTCGGGAGTTTTACCAAGGGGTAGACTGGAACTTTTCAACAGCATTCCCTGGCCGCATACAAAGTTATTTGTCGAGAATCATATTATATTTGAGGTGAAGAAAACTATCGTGCTATCGATTGAGTTTTTATAAAGTTTTTCCTAGGCCTGTCGTTGTGACATGGGAAGATAAGAAATCTACGTAGGCAACAAAAATCAACGTATACAAACGTAAGCCTGATGGCTGGCCGAATTTATCGTAGAATATAGTTTTCAAGAAATACGTAATTTCAGTTATTATATTAAGGTTTTAATGCTTCATAAACTAACACTTTGGATTTACGTTTTATTCTGATGTCGAAGATTCTCGCGAAAAAAAAGGTTGAAAACATAAGCATCGCTAAAGCGGCGATTTGATTTTGTTTTTAGGAAAAAGCATGTCCTTGTACAGGCCTGTTTTTTGGCAGTTGCTATGGATTTGCAGATATGCAGTTGCTCTAATTTGTTGTGCGACTCACTTAAGTCAACTCTAAATAAGGTCACAAAACAATATCAATTCAAAACGAAACAAAGTAGCGTTTTTCGAAGCCTATTAACGCGTTTTAGCTTGTTTCGAAGTACATTTCGTGTACAAATCATTCGATTTATTTCAAGCAAATGACAATTTGTTCAACCACTACAAGGGATTCTCTTACGATTTAGTATAAAGCAGTTTTTCAGAGAGCTGCCCAGTGAACGTACGTTGCGTGACGATCATAGAGTATTTAACTAAACAGAAACCTCTATAACTGACAAACTGACCATCACAGCTTTTAGCCAGTTACGGTTCCGAAACAAACCTCCTAACGGAACACACATTTTTAAATAAATATATGTTTCGATGAACTGAACGTGGTTCCTGTGGAACGGTTTGTTCAAATCAGGTACTTAGAGTATTCAAAGTTTCACGCTACTTTTTTTTTTGTAAAGACAGAAGAACGAATTCAGTGTAACTTAATTTATTTGGCGAATTGTTTTGTTTTATTTTCATATCTTTGTGAAATGAGATGATTACTGTGTGAAAATGAAATCATTTTTGCGCTAATGTCATCGAACACCAAGCGCTCGAATTGAAGACTTCCCTGGTGACAGAAAATAGCTTCCTTTCGAAAAAGAAGGTTTTAACAGTAAATATTATTTATGCAATTACTGAATATCGATTCACACCGAGTCGATATTTTTAACGAGCAAGAAACTGCGCGAGGTGAAAATTGCTATTTGGATGCTCGTCAAGCTGTCTTTAAACACCCGATCGAATGAAAATTTAGAGGAAATGACACTAATACCAGTAGAAACCGGTGACGAATTCTCTCTTAATATCGCTTTGATATGTTTCTAGTAAAGGCGGTGTCGCTGAAAAACTGAGAAAGATTGAAATAATTATGACTCAAGTCTCGGACTTTGAAACAAATTCACTATTGGTATGAGCGCAAGTTTATGTAAGAAACAAGTGACAGCTTAACTTTCTAAGAACTGCCACATCGCGACCCCGGAAAGATGGGGTCGCCCTTTTGTCAGACAAATAGAAAAAAGCATCTTCCTCTTTGATGGGAAAGAGCGCAATAGAAAAATGTTCCACTTTCTTGTTTGAAAAGGACTGTAAAAGATTAAAAACAAATTCAATTCGTTTCAGCTTTCAGTTTTCATCGCTCGGAAAAGGAAAACGTCAAAATAGTCAATGACATCGTACAAATGTTATGAAATCACTCATAAATTAAAGCTATTTTTGTTACTGCAAACCGCGAGGCAGGAAATATTTGTGACATGGCAGTATCGTAAAAATCTTCATTGTTTCGTTGCCAAACGAAAGCTATCAGATCACTGTTAATCTTGAACTGAAATAGAAACGAAGAAAAGAGTATTGAACGGATAAAATGGCGTGAGATTCTCTAGTTTCGATCTCCCTTGGCTACTCAGTCTACACGCTTCAAGTGTTTCAGTGTTTGAATATTCAATAACCTTCAGCTTCAGACAGTTTCGACTTGAAAAACGACCTTTTCATGGCAGAATTGTTCGCTTTTCAAGAGAATTTATGTCGATGAAGGAATGTCTGCGATTTGCGTTCTTTTAGGAGAAAGGTAAACTGTTTGTCGCGTAGTTTGAAATAAATAAAAAAAACAAAATGACTGTGTTGCAGCGCGTGGAATACACTTGACCTCGTTCCCATGTGAAGACTTGTTTTGCTGCCTTGCTTCTTCATTGCTTATGTGCTTTGTTTTAAGTTCTGCGGGCATGCTCCCACTTTCCACTCCTTGAAACATCGTCTAAAATAAAAGACATAGATACCAAACGAGTTAGTGAGTTATCATTCTCGTCGAAAAACAAACAAACGCGGAAAAAGAAAAGGCCTTGGTGAAAACTAAACTACCGGCTAATCTTGAAATGTGTGCTAATATTAAAACAAGACCCACTTTTCAATTCACCCGAAAAAAATCGAATTGCTTGGCCCGACACGACGAAACGGCAAGAAAATTTGACAATGTTTAGCGTTCATCAAGAGTTTTAGGCTAAGCTCGAAAAACTATGAAGAAAAAAAGGAGTTAAGAACTTTACCGTTGTGCAAGTCGAAGGGTCGTCCACACAGAAATGCAAAAAAATTGTTCATCCGATACGTGGGATCTGTCAATCATTCACCGTCGAACAAAAACCCACGTGATTAATCCTATTGTTATGCAAAAAGGCCTGGAGCCTTCCAAAACGCTGGAGTAATTATTTGAATAATGCTTGAATTGAAATCAAAACAGAAATGTCGCAAAAATACCTGCTTTGAAAGTTGGATTTTCACATGTTTTCTGTTTTCGAAAAATAAGGGCCATCAAAAGCGAGGCCTGGTCACACTTCTAACATTCCGTAGCGAAACAGGGCAAGTCAAGCCCGAAATTTAATCTGGGAGACGTTTATCAAGATTAAAACAAAACCGCAATGAAAATAATTTGTAACATTGGTTGAAGCTCTTGAAGAGACAGTGATTCCGAACATAACAACGTTCCTTGTTTCTTTTTCACACTGAATATCGTTTCCCCTTTGCTTACAACGAGCAAGAGAAAGAGATTTTAAGTGGTTTCGCTCGCTACAAAGAAACACAACTGCTCAATTGTTTTTTTTTTCTTCTTTTTGACTCAAGCTAGCGTTTCAAAAAAGAGAATTTTAATGACCTCAAACTGTCTTACAACCTTTGACATTGAAAAAAAGCACTCAATCTCCGACAGAAACGCAAAGATGGTTTGCCTTTTTATTTGGGGAAGGTTAAAATAGTTTTTGAAAGTTTTTTTACATGGCGTTGAAAGTAGTTTTCTCTGAGGGATTATAAAGAAATCAAAGCAAATTGCCTCCCGCGGGAAAAGTTCGCAGCTTGAATACTGAGCGGTTTCGAAATTATAATTCGTTTTTATAGGAAAAACTTTTGTTGTTCCTCTCCTGTATGTTATAATTTCAGACGACAAAATTCAATAACACAATATTTTCGTCGTATACCAGATGCTTAATACATGAAAAGCCTTCATGCGAAGAAAACTTTCAAAACAGTCTTCAAATGTTTGATTAATGTTTCGTCAACCGAAAAGATATAATATGCGTTTTAGGTATCTAAATAAAATGCTGGTGAAAAACATGTATTTCATCAGTGAAAATAAAGCTCGTTAGAGATCGCTATTCGAGTGACAAAGCGAATACTTAGCGACAGAAAAGGAACTTAAATAGCTTTTACTTATAAACTATTGATTGTTTTTACATAGATCCAAAGTTCAATGTGACGATAGCAACTACCATATAGCCATATTGTAAATTCACGATTCATTGCTCCCAAAGATATTAAAAAATCGATTATTATCGCAAAATTTAGCACGTTGTTTTGTTTTATTTTACTGATGTCAAGACTTAATGTTCCCATGTTTAGTGAGTTTCGTCAAGGAAACTGAAAAGAAAGCGAAGAATGTTGTCTATAATACGATGCAAGTACGACTCGTGACTAACAATGAATTAAAAATTAGACATTTATAAATTCTAAATTAATGTGTCTGCAAAGGTAAAAAAACCCTACGATCTCGACTCAGATATTACTTCTCTGGTTAGTTTTCAATATTATTCGGTAATAAATGTGGCTTAAACGTTCTTCTTAGAAAATAAAAACAGTAATATTATGTCACGTTCGACTTGCAAGTTCTTAAGACTTTGATTGATGACTGCGTGAAAATGAAAACAATCAAATTGTTCCCAATTTTCCCCAACCAAAACATAAGTGTTGGTTTTCATTAAAGGTTTGACGAGCGTTTCGGTTTCGTAGACAACAGTCCTGATCAGTGTTCAGGGCTCATGTTACAACAAAGCAAATATTAATTTCTTTATTGAAATGCTGAATACATGTTATGGGCATTAATCTTTATAAGTTCTAGTCAGCTTTTTATAATATCGTGGTGAAACATATAACGCCTACAAAGAACGCATAGTAGCCGAAGGAAAATAAGCTTTTAAATCTGTTCATTGCGAACTCTTATCAAAGTCACAAACCTGTTGTTACTAAACCCAATATTCTTTTGCTCAAGGAAGTCAAAGGGTTTTTGCTGGCTACTTTAAATGACCAAATTTTTGTATTCAAGGGCCGGAAACTGCAAACGAGATTAGAGTACCGTTAAAATCTACTATATAGGCCAGTTGTTTTTCATTAAAGAGTCGTGTCTCCCGTAATGTCCCTTTTTGTTCACACACTTTTCACTCTCACACTTTCACCCGCACACTTATCGCTCGTCATTCTTGACTCGTGGCCAAAGAATTTTGTGATAGCGCATGGGATGAAATAAATTTCCAAGCAAATTGAACTTGGTTTCCGGCGGTTGTTGGTAAAACAGACAACGAGGAAGATAGGCTGATTTAACAGCGAAGGAACTTGATATAATAGAAAAAAACAAAACAAAACAAAACAAAAATAAAGTGGTGCCTTTTTTCAGTATTTGCCCGATATTGCGGTTTGCAACACAAAGCTTCTGAACGGGGGCTATGAAAGAAAAATGAATACAGATAAAAGATGAACGTTATTTTTGCGACATTTGACTGAACACATAGCAAACAGAAAATGATAGGCTACTAAAAAGATAAATGTCACTAATTGAGTTCATCACGCCTATTTATACCATGAGGTTCTAAAGACATAGCTTTGTTAATGAGGTGAGCCATGCCTTTCTGACAGAGTCACGTTTGCAACAGATTAGCTCTAAGGGAAAATAATTGCCTGTCCGGCCTAGCTGCCCATCTGTAAACCTGGAGAAGGCTGGTATGGCCAGTCGAAATATTGTTATGAAAAAACAATACACATTGTTCTGAATCAGCTTTAGCAGTAGTCTTTGGACTTCTCGTTTTTGGTTCAAAAGTTGATAAATTTCGCACTTACTGAGTTATGAAATGGAGAGTCTGAAGTAATGGCCTGTGATAAGCCTGCGAGCAAGCTCTCCTATTGGGTAAGCGAAGCGAGGGTTTCTTCTGCCCATTTCGGCTTCGCCGCTCGCTCGCGCGTTCTCGCGAGACTCGTTTCACTCGCCCAAATTGGAGAGCTTGCTCGCGGGCTAGCCTTTAATCGGGTGGGGATCATTTGACAATAGGGGAAAGGAGAGGAGGATACTCGCGGGAAGTGGAAGAGAAGAAAATGAAAAGGGATTTTTCCTCAATCCGCCCGCTTTGAATGGCCCGCCTCCCCCCCCCCCACACAACCCCCACACCATCCCCCCCCTTTCAGAGAAAATTGATGTTGGTCACTTTTATGACTTTATCCCCAAAAAGGTACGACGATCGACCACTCCCGTCATTTTTTAAAGTGCCCAAGATAGCACGATCTCTTTAAACTGGCTGCTACAAAATATGGAAGATCACTTCCTTCTGGTCCGCATTGTGTCTAAAATGTGGCTTTTTAACACCGACGTCTCTCTAAATTCCCCTTACTAAAAATATAAACAGCTGAGCATAAGCAAGTCAGTTACATAAACAATGAAGAAAGGCTGACAGTACAGCTGGTAGAATAGGTATTTTTCTTTCTTGTGTTCTTTTCCCTGCAAATTCGTCCGTGGTAAAGAGGGACCGCGGTTAGCAAAACAACACTTTAATTTGCACGTGCATCACGTTTTTTTGCACATTTCTTTGCCGTCACTGCACGACTACGACCAGTGAAAATGCTTAATTTCACGTTTTTTTGAAGACGTAAACAAGCCACCAACGACGAATTTTTCTTTCTCTTTCTAAGCTTTTCTAAACTTGAGTGAGGGCCCCAAGAAACCAACTCCAGGGAAATTCGCCTATTTTTGACATTTCCAGCGAATTAGAGTTAACACTACAAAGTTTGAACAAACGTGAATTCGTTTTAAAAGTAATCTTTTCGCGGCCGTCGTTTTCGTAGATGCTCCGGCCTGAAAGCCTTCTTATTAATGATTCGATAGCCGCGGATTTATTAAGGCTTGGCCTTTTATTTATTATCACACTCTAGCAACATCATTGTAGCTCTTTTGTCCAAGACTGGTGGAGTTTGCCAGTTAAAAAAGAGAGAACAGGAACTTTAATACATCATTGATGGCGACCTGTTGACGGTTCTTTATTAAAAGAGAAATGATTGATATTTCATAAGGCGCGAATAGCATCTTTGTAAACTTACACCAGAAGGTAGCATTCTTTTCAGTCTGTTCCAGTTAATTTGCGGTTTTTGTTGGCTCGAAGACTTAACGTATATAACAAATTAAAAACGAGATATTGGTTTACCGGTGCAACACACTACAAGATACGAGTCGGCAAAAGGTTTGAATTTGCTGTTACAATATTTGGTTTCATAATTTTTCTAAAACTAAAACCGCTAATTCTCATTTTTCGTTTCTTGTGAAGAACTAAATAGATAATTTTTCTTATTAATCTGAATAAATTCGTCAGTGATAAAGAACATCGGCAATTAGATTGTTGAAGAACTAGCTGTTTTGCAGCGTGACTTATTGAACCACACCGCCCCTCGGATCCGGTAACACTCTTTTACTGCCGTTTGACAAAAGTGCGGTTTGTCAGTTTACAAGCACGATGGCGATTTCAGTGATGGCAGTGATACATGGAATAACAGAAACAGCATAATTCAAGCGTATTTTTTTAATAAAGCACTACCATACAATCATTGGCAGTAGCGTTTTAAGATGGAGGCTCCTTTATAGCATGACCTAACGGCTCGCACGTCTGGGCGGATCTACCATCTTTTGGCGATCCCCCAACATTGTCTTTGATCTGTTTGAACACCTTGTTTGGTGTTGTTGAATGATCGAATAAGGTGTAAGTGAGTTCAAAACAGGTTGTTCCCATCCATACCAACATTAGACCAATATGATTGATGGTGTTAGACCAACATGATCAGTGATGATGGATGATATCGGGCGTTGAAGATGGGTATAAAAGCCTACCCTTACGTCATCAGCGCCCGTGATTCCCATTCAGAAATCCTGGGTCAGACTGGGCAGTGGGGCTCGATGTTTTGCACATTTAACAACTGAACAGCACAAGATGGTACCAGACAAATAGTGAATTCGGGTCCGATTGAACATTGTCCAAGACATGAAGTACATGACACGAGAGTACTTTCTTACCTCCGGCAAGGTAGCTTATCGCAGTGATAGAACATGGAATTGCTTTAGCCCCGAAATCTTAAATTTATTGAATAAATTAATCTCTTCCGGTGATTAACGAAAGATAAGAATAGCGGCGACATACTTGCAATGGGTTTATCTTTTTTATCCTCACGATCGATCCGATCTGAACACTATAACTCGCCGCTATTTAAAACTAGAAGTTTTGTGGATTAGGTAGAAAACATCACCTATAACATTAAGGTCAATTTTATCTTTTCTTTATAAATCTAAACATTTTAGACTGTAAGGCTTTCTTTAAGTCGAAATTGACTTCAAATAAAAGGCAATTCGGACTAATTATCTCGGGAGAGTTTTATCCAGGGCCATTATGGCTCTTCAATTAATTGATGGGTTAAAGATTCACTGTTTAAGTTATTCGAATTCACTGCTTGAATAAAAAGATTTCAGCCAGCGGCCTGCCTCAAGACAAGGCTAAATGGTTAATTATCTCTGAATAATTCGCGTAAGAACTTGGTTAAACTTTGAAAAAAATTCTTGTTTGTTAATTTGAAAAGGCAAAGGTTTCAAAAGATTTAACTGGCTTAAGACTGCGGCACCCTCATAACATACTTACTGCATATCCGACTAGTAGCTCACGACAGAAATTCTTGGATCAAGTGTGATTTTAAAGAAAACACTGATTTCCGTCTTTTTAAAACCGTTAAAAAACTCACGCAGCTAGCTGGTAATTAAACAATGAACCTGTGTTCTAGAGAACTAAAATGGGCCATTTTCGCTTATCAAGCTAAAATTTGTTAAAGAAGCCGATAACATTTTAAGGAAGGATATTTATGTTTCCTTGAAGGAGAATGTAAAAATGTTAATAATGAGTCTTGATGCTAAAACGTGCGGGTTAAGAAAATGCAGACAAAACTATATTAGGTGTATACAATAGAAGATTGACTGGTATTGTTAAAGTAAAAGGAGAAATGTTGATTTAACACAAAAAGACTTGTTTACTTATTCCTTGCTAAATTCATGCTTTTATATGGATGAGACAGATCTTTTCCCCAGAGAGCAGATGTTTTGAGACAAAATTAATTAAATATGAATGAATAATCCACACGGGTCTCTTAGATACTGAGTGTTTGCGACAAGAGGGGACCGAGTAGTAAAATGGCTGCTTCTGTTCAGCTTCCAGCGATTTCGCAGGCACCAGTTGCCAGGGAATTTCCAAAAGTGTGGCTGCACAGGTGAGATATTTTTGAACGGTAGTGCTATATGTTGGTGGATCAAGTCGATCGTAAGTCTTTAAAATTCGGCCTCAGCGTGTTTAACGGAGGATGCTTATCTTATGCAAACAGAATAAGTACTGTATAATGAGTACGAAAATAAATATTTCTTCAAATGTTTTGTCCCTTCCTGGACCAGACTTGCCAATACTTTGCTTAAGGTTTGGTATAATTATTTCATGAACATGATAAAATGCGTTGCATTAGATTAATCGTAGTAGCAAAGACAGTGAAACGCGCTGTAGGTAACTTAGTCAAAAACAGGAGGATGAGACATTTGTTTTAAGTAGAAGCGAGACCTTGGCACGCGAATTAGCACTTAGACCTCAGTTAACGCCTGCTCGTATAATAAGGTTCTAACTTTTTTGAACAAGTTGGCTAGCTACAAGTTGCGGGATTCTGGCAAAATAAAACACTTCTAGAAAAGTTGCTCCTTAAAGAAAACTTTTTTTCCCTTTATTATGAAGTGTGAAAATACACACATACACACTAAAGAGGGGTGGTTAGAGCTGACTTTTCGCGCTTGGAAATTGAGAATCAAAGAATGAAAAGTAGCTCTAATGGGACTTAAAATGAATTTGTTGATTTTTCATCCTTAGGAAAGACATGTCGCGGTGGGCAAAACTGGATGTTCCTTCCCTGAAACTAGCGTCTCAACTCGACACCGATCACTGGGCCAAGCTCAAGGGAAAAGTAATAAGCCTTAAATATCAAAATATTTTTTCCTTTCTTTTTGGAAGTATACAGTTGTTTTTCTACATTCCCCAGCATCTTGTTTTATCATGATTTTATGGTAGTCCATCACTTCATGTTGAACAGAAGTAATTTTCACGCTGAATTGAGGTTCCCGCCACCGTTCTAAAGCTGAGGAATCTTGGGCTTTTACTAATGCTAAGTTACTAGATGTAGAAGAAAAATTCAAGTAGTGAAACTAANTTGGCACGCGAATTAGCACTTAGACCTCAGTTAACGCCTGCTCGTATAATAAGGTTCTAACTTTTTTGAACAAGTTGGCTAGCTACAAGTTGCGGGATTCTGGCAAAATAAAACACTTCTAGAAAAGTTGCCCTTAAAAGAAAACTTTTTTTCCCTTGATTATGAAGTGGGAAAGTACACACATACACACTAAAGAGGGGTGTTAAGAGCTGACTTTTCGCGCTTGAAAATTGAGAATCAAAGAATGAAAAGTAACTCCAGCGGGACTTAAAATAAATTTGTTGATTTTTCATCCTTAGGAAAGACATGTCGCGCTGGGCAAAACTGGATGTTCCATCCCTGAAACTAGCGTCTCAACTCGACACCGATCACTGGGCCAAGCTCAAGAGAAAAGTAATAAGCATTAAATATCAAAATATTTTTTTCCTTTCTTTTTGGAAGTATTCAGTTGTTTTTCTACATTCCCCAGCATCCTCTTTTATCATGATTTTATGGTAGTCCTTTTTGTCAAAGAACTTTTTGGTTGAAAATGTGACCATCACTTCATGTTGAACAAAAGTAATTTTCACGCTGAATTGAGGTTCCCGACACCGTTTTAAAGCTGAGGAATCTGGAGCTTTACTAATGCTAAGTTGCTATTTAAAGCTGAGGAATCTGGAGCTTTACTAATGCTAAGTTGCTAGATGCAGAAGAAAAATTCAAGTGGTGAAATAATGGCTGTCTCAATGGTGATTATGTCTGAGTAACTTGCGTATTTTTTTCGTACTGGTAAACCGGCCCTTATTGCTTTAATTTTATTTTTCTCTTTCGTTAGGTCCTTTTTTACTAATTCAAAATTTGACCCACTATAGATAATGCCGATGTTTTTCTTTTGTGGTTTCTTATTTTAAGCTTCTCATAAATAGGACAGTTTTTGTACGTTTGACTAGGTTTTTCTTTCCTAAGTACAATATTATTTTGCATCCAAAGCTGCTTAAAGTTGAATTCCCTATTAATTTACGTTTATCTTCGGCTTTAGCAAGTGATGCAAGTACAACTGAATAGCTAGCCATTATTCAGTGAATCAAGAAGACCCATTATCACTGGTTTCTGTCACCAAACGGGTTGGGACATAACTAAGAAGACATTTAAATTACATTTGAAAACCTAACAAGGCACTTCTGTGCGTCATTGTATTGGCACGCGAATTAGCACTTAGACCTCAGTTAACGCCTGCTCGTATAATAAGGTTCTAACTTTTTTGAACAAGTTGGCTAGCTACAAGTTGCGGGATTCTGGCAAAATAAAACACTTCTAGAAAAGTTGCTCCTTAAAGAAAACTTTTTTTCCCTTTATTATGAAGTGTGAAAATACACACATACACACTAAAGAGGGGTGGTTAGAGCTGACTTTTCGCGCTTGGAAATTGAGAATCAAAGAATGAAAAGTAGCTCTAATGGGACTTAAAATGAATTTGTTGATTTTTCATCCTTAGGAAAGACATGTCGCGGTGGGCAAAACTGGATGTTCCTTCCCTGAAACTAGCGTCTCAACTCGACACCGATCACTGGGCCAAGCTCAAGGGAAAAGTAATAAGCCTTAAATATCAAAATATTTTTTCCTTTCTTTTTGGAAGTATACAGTTGTTTTTCTACATTCCCCAGCATCTTGTTTTATCATGATTTTATGGTAGTCCATCACTTCATGTTGAACAGAAGTAATTTTCACGCTGAATTGAGGTTCCCGCCACCGTTCTAAAGCTGAGGAATCTTGGGCTTTTACTAATGCTAAGTTACTAGATGTAGAAGAAAAATTCAAGTAGTGAAACTAATGACTGTCTCAATAATGATTATGTCTGAGTAACTTGCGTATTTTTTCCGTTCTGGTAAACCGGCCCTTATTGCTTTAATTTTATTTTTCTCTTTCGTTAGGTCCTTTTTTACTACTTCAAAATTTGACCCACTATAGATAATGCCGATGTTTTTCCTTTGTGGTTTCTTATTTTAAGCTTCTCATAAATAGGACACTTTTTTCTACGTTTGACTAGGTTTTTCTTTCCTAAGTACAATATTATTTTGCATCAAAAGCTGCTTAAAGTTGAATTCCCTATTAATTTACGTTTATCTTCGGCTTTAGCAAGTGATGCAAGTACAACTGAATGGCTAGCCATTATTCAGTGAATCAAGAAGACCCATTATCACTGGTTTCTGTCACCAAACGGGTTGGGACATAACTAAGAAGACATTTAAATTACATTTGAAAACCTAACAAGGCACTTCTGTGCGTCATTGTAGAAACAGAGACATGAAAAACACAAGGAACGGGGAATTTATGAAGAGTATTAGCGGTGCGCACGCGAGAACAGCGACTCAGAACCTGGTTCCAAGGGTCTCTTTCCTTCCAGTCCCCTGAAGTGAGATAGAAAAGCTTTTGGAACGAGTCTGGAGCTGCGCATGAGGCCTGGTAGATAACCTGAGATTACACCCAGTGTTAGCAGCTGTCGTACATTCTCTCATTCTCTCAAGATATGACCGAGATTTAGCGTAACCAAGCAGAGATTTTCGTATAAAAATATTAATTTCTCATGCATCCCCTTAACATTTGTCCACAAGTGCCTGGGTGTTTTGTTTTGTTCTCAAAAAAAAAAAATGCAGCTCAAAATTTCTACTCACTTCAACCCAGCCTGCGATTAGAGACTCCTTTTGTCTTCTTGAGTGATGAGAAGAAAGGGAGGCTTTCGCTGAATCACGTCATTGAAGTCGCCGAAACCCGAAATTCTTCTTCTGGGCTAGTCAAATGGTCAAAACCGAGCTCGTTGTAGGAAGCGCACGGTCATTTATAGAGCTGGGTCAGGAGGCCATAACCCGGAGTGAACAACTTCCATGCGCTCGTGTTTTCACGGACCAGTTTATTTTTAGAACGCTTTTGGCGCGAATTTTGAATATCTTTTAAATTTCTTAACCAGTCAGCAAAACCTACAGACCTAAAATGATAATTTTCGCCTTTAAATAACGTTTAATTTTTCTTTTTGATATCTTACACTACGAATGCGCTCATAGCCGTGGTGGAGATTCTATTTTCGCGGGAAAAAGTGCCCTAGAATGTGTCTAAAAACAAACTGGTCAGTAAAAACGCCGTGGTATAGGCCTATAGTATGGGAGTTACTCCCTTCGCGTTATGGGCTCCTGGCTGGGTTCGAAACTTTATCTAGCAACATGCGCTTAGCAACATGCAGTGCATGTTCGAAAGATCTTTTTGGATTCATGCAGAGTCTTTCCCAAGTACGCTAAAATCGAGTGAGAAAAAGAAAGTCTCTACTGACCGGGTGACTACAACTTAACAATGGTGTTATCATGTTTCAGCACATCGAATTCGTAACTCACGTGTCCTACGGCTTCCCGCCTAAACCAAAGCAGTCTGGTCATTCCCATCCACAATCAGCAGGGCTGTCAAGTGCGTTCCAGAAATATTACTACAACAAAAGCCAGCATAGAGAGGATCTATTGAAAAGTGAGTATTTAGGCATGCGCGGATTTAGGAATGGTCCTAGTGGTATGCGCCCTTTTTTTTCTGTGGACTTTTGTGTTATTTTTGAGAATTCTCGTTTCCGAATTTTTTGGATCCGCCCCTGTTAGGAACTATGTTAAGAAAGGATGTAACATATTCCAAAATAAGAGGATTTTAGTTAACCAATGAAAGTAACACCTTGCGAAAGTTACCTACTAGTCTGGAGTAAATTCATTTAAAAACTCCTCTGCGCTCTGTACAGAACTATTCAGGTCGCGTTTGAGGACACTGTATCATAAATAAACACAAGGGTAGGGAAAATTGACTGCGTAAGGCGGGAAAGCATTCTATGGTGAAAAATTAAATATAAACATCGTTTATGACAGTTGTGTCATTGTAAAATCACGATTCGGGTGTGACCGTCCGTGCAAAAGTTGAGTAACAGCCAAAAGGGCGGCATGTATGTTTTAACTAGCCATATATCCACGATGAGAGTATAGAGGCAAGACTTGCATACAAATCCTCAGCATAGCTTGATATTGTTTTCTGCTTAGAATCCTTTACAATGTACCAACAAGGCAAACCGGTGGGGAAAGAAGCTTCGCTCAGAGCAAATAAGCAACATCGGCCACAGGTTCAGAAAAGGCCATCTGTATACAACCAGCGCGCCAAGGAAGGATTCAAGTTCTGGCTGGAAGACGATCCAATGATCAACAGAGTTTCACGTAAGAATGCGAGTTAAACATTTGGTTCGCGTATACCGCATTTTCTAAATTTAATGACTGGTGTTTGTTTCAAACTTTGCCCGGAAGACATAGCGTTTGCTTTAAAGTCTGTCTATTCTGTCCTGTATTTTTATACCTTTCCATGGCATTGGTGCTTTGGTATTTACCCCTGAAAGCAAATTACCTCAAGAAACTTTTGATAACTTTTAACCTCTCTTTCGCAAATGAGTTTTCTTTCACACACAATTATTTTCATTTGAATGATTATGCACCAGCCTCGCTTTTCATGGGTAATTCCCTTTCCGAAAATTATTAGGGGAATAGTTACAAGCTCACGCGGCAACGATTTCTGGATTCGTTTGGGTGGACAAACGTTAGTTATGATTGGTTAAAAGTTACCTTGAATACCATCGACCAATCATAACTAACTTCTCCACCCTAACTATCCCAGAAATCACTGCGCCCAAGGCTTGTACTCGTCCTCCCTAGAGCCTTTCTAAGGTGGGGAATTCAGTGAAATGGCATTTCTTTTGTTTTTTGTTGTCTTTTTTTCAGTTTGTTCCAAGTATACTTTTGGCTCAAAGAGCACATTCCATGGACTGGGAAATGCTCCAAGGAACTGATTAAGTTACAGAAGATGTTTGCGACGAGTTTTTGTGAATCAAGAGTGTAGTACTCAGTAAAACCTTACAAACAAAAAGATCAAAAGAGTGTAATATACGTAAATGAAAAAGACTCTGTATAGTAACCAAAGTAGCGTGAGATCACATTTACACGTTTAAAGAGGAGCTAAGAGGCTTAAAAACATCAGTAAATCTAACATGCACTTAATAGTCGCCTTTGAAATTTCGGTTCTATTACCATTTGTGTGTGTTTGTACTAGGGCATTAGTGAGAGTAAACAAAAACCATCTCTGAGTGGAGTATTGACGTGCAGTATTTGAAAAGGACAGATATATCGTATAAATAGTAGTACTTCTAAATGATATTAAAGATTATTAAGTTTGATCACTAAGAGGTCCAAGAGAGGGTCTTAGTTTAATACAAAGAAGGAAATAAAACTTTTCTCAACTGTATTTTTGCGGCCTCAGTGGATTACACTAATTTAATCAGGAGAATACTACCATGTACCTTGCGTCTCCTTAGAGTTGCGTCATGTTGCCAGCAGGGACGTAGCTCTCTGTAATCCAGTATGCATGTGGATACCAAAAGAAAGTGAAGGAGAGAAATGAAAAAAAAAATAAATAAATAAATAAACTAACAACAACAACAACAATGGCAACCTCCCCTCCCCAAAAAAGAACAATATGAAGATACAACAAACTAAAAAAAAGAAGGTAATAAAGGTATAGCTAAAAAAAGGAGTGCAAGTGCTTACGTTAATCTGTTTTAACCGTTCTTTCAGATAATTTTATTAAACAACTAGAAATGCAGTGTTTTTCCCCGATTTTGCCACACATGAAAGCCTTAAATCCTGCCTAAGAAGTATTGGTTCTTAGACCCAGAGAGATGAATGCCTCAGCATATATCAATATGGATATAAAAAAACACAAAGGAAAGAAAACAGAAATTTAATCGGTCGCCCACCCTGCGTAGCCGGCGGGGTTGTTAGCGCGAGCAAAGTTTTGGCAGAAGAGCTGCGACGCCGTTAAGAACGAAGCGTGAGCTTGATGTCGATTGTTACGTCAACAAGAAAAACTGCTGATTTTTCAATTGTGATTTTGCTTCAAAAAAGGAACAGAGGAATAAACGTGTTCAGCAGAAACAGATTGAAATCGGGTGTAGCTATCCAAAAATAATAGTTCCCAAGGGATCTCAAAAACAGATAAGAGCCTTTGAAAACAGAAACGAAGGAATTTATTGGAGTTTTTTTAAGTTACAGTTGACTCACCTGGCCTTAACTTTATCCATTTAAAATTGTCCTCGTTTTTTCAATTAAGTTAGTGAAACTGGCCTGTGGAACCTTACAAACCAGTGAACAGCTTTACTATTGTGGCCTTTTTTTCTGTCGACGGAGCAAAATGAGACACTTATCAATTTTTGATCTCGCAGTAACTAATGGCGTCCGTTTTAAAGGAAAAGTACTCAAGAATGAAGCGTGGTCGACGTAACAATTGGTTCACTAAGCGCGCGCTGTCTCATGATTGGTTAGTTAGTGTTCCAAACAACGTCTTCCAATTCATTCAAAGAATATTATCTCCTCTTTCTACCAGCTCTCCTGTTTTTTCTTGTTTTTGTTTTTTTATTGCAATTTCTCATATAAGACCTATTTCGTCTGCAACCAACTTATACAAACGTTGTTGTCTACGGTCGTCTACGGGTGGATTATGCAAGCAATGCGGGCCTATTTTTCGAACTTGTTGTCTTGGAAATAACAGTGGCGTATATGCGCCCGCGATCCAAAAACTGACCAAATGAAAATGTCTTCCTTGTCATGGGTTTCGCAGTTTAATTTCTCCACTTTGAAACACGGAAGGATACTATAATTTATGTTTTTTTTCATAATTGTAAAGATGAACAACGGAAGCAATTCACAGGCACGCTTGCAGCGTGGGCATTTCACCTTAAAAAGCAGCGGTAGGTGCATTGTTGGCATATATAATAATCGGAATCCAACATGGCGTCCGCCACTGCTGATATACATAATGTTGTGATTACGTTATACAAGTTTTACTAGACTTAAGTTTACGTCTGTCGCTGGTTGTGAAATTCGTTTTGGTAATTGTTTGTCTTTGCCTGTTAAAGCTGCATAGAGCGGTTTTCATTTGAGTGTCGAAAAGTAATTGGTTTTGCACTTTCTACACGATGCGATTGGCTTAAAAGATTCGCGCCACCTTTTCATCCAATCAGAAGTAAAACCAAAGCCAATTGTGACGCATTTGCGTCAGCCACATGTAATTACTTCGAGTTTTGATTGGTTCAATGTATTGTCTGTGTCCTATGTGATTGGCCAGAGTAATTACTTTGGTTTTGGTTTTACGACACTCAAACGAAAACCACTCTATCCCAAAGGATGGGCGCCATGCCCTACGGTATGGATATAAAATGACTAATTATTATTCATCGGAATTCAGCTTCTCGATCTTTGAATGTTTTGTGGTCGACACTGGCTCTTGTATGCACATGCAGTGACTAGGATCACGCAGTTTTTAAGTATGCCGATTAAATTCCTGGATTATTTGTTTGAAATTAATTGAAATATTTTTCTTTTCGTTCCTGATTAACATTATCTAAGCATCTGAATTAATATTTGTAGCACTTGCCCCAACATCTATGTCTTATATGGGACAGGACTTCATAGCAAACCACATGAAATCTCACTACAGGCGCATACTGTCAGCAAAAGGTATTCATTAAATTTGTCACAATTTCTGTACATAAAGTTAACAGTAAGAAATGTTAGGCCTGCTTCAGACGCCAAACTTTTCTTGAGCGAAACTAATTTGAATTAAGGCCCACCCAGATTATTTAGACTGGCTGAATTGATTCAGATGCCGATCTTAATTCCAGCCAAATTAAATTCAAAAGGAGACAAATGCTCTTTTCAGTCAAGCTGCTCGCAAAATACGTAATTTTATAAACTATGCATTAGGTAAGGCACATGAAAAGTTTGCCGTCTGAATCAAAGTCAGTCCATAGTCAAAATTCCCGGCCAGGCTAGGCGGAAAGAATGGCTGGGCCTTTCCACATTGAAATAGGCATTCCTAATTGATTCAGACGCTGAACTTTTCACATACCTAATTCAATGTACATTAGGTTCGGCTCATGAAAAGTTTAGCGTCTGAACTGCATGGGCCTTAGAGATATGAGGTCAACAATCTTGGAGTTGGTTGAAAAGATAAAAAACAAGAAACAAAACAAAAAGACAATAACAATCAGGGAAATGCAAATTCGTGGTTAAGTAGTGGTTGTGTATTTACAGTAGCTCCTTTAGTTTAGTCATGATCAAATAAAATATAATAATATGAAAAAACCCCAAATAATTAGCAAGAGAAAAGGCAGTCAAATGTTCTGCAGTACTAATTTACCAGCTTGGCTGAGGAGTTAAACTTGGGACTATTCATTAGTTGTCTAAGCGGGACTGGTACCTAGCTAGACCTCCAGATTGCATGTCAGACACACATGGTCCACTCGGCTAATCTGCTGTCTTCTGTACAATAATAAAGACAGGCTTATAGCATGGGCAGAGCTTGGGTACATGTGATATGCTTTTATCAGAACTAGCATAAACTTACCAGTCCAATAAAGACCCTGGTTGGTGGTCTAGACCAAGAGTTGAATATCCCAGCATGTCCTGCATGCCTTGCAGACTAGCAACTGCTGAGAGCTAACTCAGCAGTTAAATTAGTTTGATGTAGTTTAACTCCATCTGGTATTGAAAAGGTGATTGTTTATATTATAACTTGCTTACAAGGCCAAGCTGCTCTTGTATTAACCAGTATCTAAACAATTTTGTTTGCTTATCAGCTGCTGTTGATACGTCACCTCCAAAATCTATGAAAATGCATATGAAAGGTGAGAATCCAACTAAAACTGCAAAGCCACCACCATACATGTGTGTAATCCTTGAGCACGACAAAACACAACTAATTGCAAGAGAAAGAAACTTTCCAGTCACAGGGTCGAGTGAAAGGACACTTTTTTGCTTGGGTTAACAAACTGAGGAAAAGCAATCTTATGGCCATGGAACTTAAAATATTATTTCACTTAGTAATATTAATAATGATCCATTTTTCAGTATAGATTTTCTTGACAAATTTGTCTCTCTCTGTGATTGCAAACCTTTAACCAAGAGAGCTTTAACCTCAGAATTGCAGGCTTACAGCTGAATGTTTTGTAGGAGGTTTGAAGGTTCATGGTTTATAGCAGAATAATTGAAACAGTATTACAAGGAAAATATGCGCCTCAAATTTTGAAACAGGTTTTGATGAAAAAGGTGCATTTTAATCTTGGGTATTGTAAATTACCTAATAAATGCCCAGGGCGTCTATTTAATTCTAGGGGTCAAAGCAGGGGCATTTAATAGATTAAGGAGGTGTTTATAAGACAAAGGCGTGCATTTATTCTCATAACTGTAACAAGCTCTACAAAACTAATATGCTTTCAGCAAAAATAGCAAGAGGCCCTTTACGGTTAATATCGTTATGTTTTTAATTTCTCTCTGAGTGTATAGTTCGTGATCAAAAGAAGCGTGCTGCTCTCGAAAGCAGAGCTGGAACTCCACTATCATTGACAGCTAGGGTGAGTGTTGAACACTCTCATAGAATAAAACATGTTTTAGAGACCTTGTAGTGAGATTTAGGACACTACTACATGGTTATAGTTAATAATGGTAATAGGACTGAGTAGAGTCCAATTTGGTCTGTAATCATTATTACAACTGATTAACAAACTATTGGATGACCATGTAGCAGGAGTCTGATTTGTTCACATGTAATCACCAGTATAGCAGACCTAATTGGACAATTCGAAGTTCTGTTACCAATTCAATTATAACTATAACAAAATTTGTGATATTTAAGGCTTATTTCTAATTAAAACACAAGAAATTTCGAGAGGTTTTTTGCTAGCAGTGAAAAAAGCCATTTAAGTGGGCGCATGCAATGGTGTATACTGTCCAATTACTTAGGCATAACACGTACTGTCCTACACTGTCCTGTTAGTGCTGAAATCAGGACAGTTGACGGCCCATCAGATATTAATGATAATTTTGTTATAGTAAGCTGTTATGATTAATAGTGACATCGGTTGCAACACTTGACAGTGACACTTTTTTTAACCATTGAATGTAGGTATGGTACTCTATCATCCAGTTGTTATTTTTAACTTGTTTTATTTCTGTATACATGTGTCTGAAGTCCTTACACACTGAATACATGTAGTGTTAAATTAAATGTCGAAAGGTACTAAATTAGAATGGATGTAAAACCTCTTAAGTTATCACTAAGAATTATTCAAATTACCATGCCATTTTCAGCATGTTTCAACTGAATAATTCTTTTTAGAGCCCTTCCATGGAGTTCTTGACCTCATCATTCAATGAAACATCTCCCATGATCTCAGCCAGAGGTCTCCGGTCTCCAGACCCAAGACTTGTCAGTGCCACATCTGCATGGTCTCCAGATCAACGACCACCCACAGGGAAACCAATTCAGAGAAGTCAGTCTGTACAATCCCTTAACAGGGCTTACTCCACTGCCACACCATCACCATCACCAAGAGATATATTGACAACACAAGGCCAGTCAACACCAAGATCAGCCCGGCACCCACAATTGCGGGCACCAACTTCACCCATTGCAAGAAAACCAAAGCAGACTCTAAAAACAGCTCATCGATTGGGGCAGAAGAAAGATCTGAGGACTGCACCATCTCTTGATAGTTCAGATCAAGGAATGACAAATAATTACTTGGATGAAAATGTTAGGACACTTTTGGGCACTAACGATGAGCCTGATAATTTGAAAGTTCCCATGAGAGCTGGTTACAATACTGGTGAAGAAGGATCACAAGAAACTGACATATCACATAGCTTGAATTATAATACAAGTAGTAACATAAGGCATAATGCAGTACCAAGGCTTGACCTAACACAAGTGTCATATAGTCACAGAGGCCGTCCGTCAGTAAGGATGAATGATTTAGCTGACTTCCAGGCAAACTTGTGGTGGGTGCTTATTTTAATGTGTGTCCCACTTTTTAACCTCAGACACATGCCTCCCGTTTTCACCTCCCCTCAGAGATTTCAGAGATTCAAACACAGGACAATACCCAAGTTTGTCTCCTCAAGTGACCAACCCTCTTTCTCAATCAAAATCCTAGAACTACCCTTGACACCCAGGGGGTACTCCCTTACATAAGCCATATATAGGTATGTGCCGCCCCAACGGGTGGGGTTTTTGGACCTTTTTGGTCTGAAAGCGGGGTATAGACTTTCCCCAGTTTGGTCTGGAATCGGGTATGGTTTTCGAGGGAACTACAGGAGTGTATGAATGTATTTATTGTTTCAATTCCAAATGAATAAGAACAACAATTTCGAAATATGAGAATTTGAAATGCATTTGAAGAATTTTTTTTGTTTGCGCTCTATTCTAAGTAATGATGATATAATTTCTGGCTAAAGGCCAGGTCTGAAAACAGGTGTGGAAAATGTCATATTTTTTGGTCTGAAAAAGGGTCAGGATTTTGAGAACTGGGTGGCACACCCCCACCAAGAATTTCCAGGAGTAACCCCCCCCCCCCCCCCCCCCCCCCCCCCCCCCCAACTGGGTGGCACACCCCCACCAAGAATTTCCAGGAGTAACCCCCCCCCAGCCCACCCCCGGGCCTTGACATCAATCCAGAAAGTATTCTATGCATTCCCCGCAAAAGGTGCAGCATGCTAAGAAAGTTGTGCCCGATAGCCAGTGCTGTTTTTTGGGAAATTCAAATTACAGAAGAATTGTAATCAATCCTGCTAATCAAAAGGGTTTTGGGGATAGTTGAAATAACTTGTGGGCTAGTACATAGTAGCTACAGCTTGCCCGAATGGCAGGTGGTAAAACTGGCTTTCTTTGCAGCCTGAGGTGACAAAAGGGAAGACAAACAATTTGAAGGAAATTGTAACACCTACATATGCTGTGCTGAATTATAAAGTTCCTTAAAGTTCCTTGGGTGTGTGTATTATAGATTGCTTGTTGTGAACAGCACCATACATGTACTTTGATTTGTAGGGAAGAGGAGCAGAGGTACCTTAAATTTATTTCTGATGTTACCACAGACATTTTAGCAAGAGGAATCTTCAGCAACAGGTACATGATTTAAAGTAGGTTTCTAAAATTATTACTCTTTATTAAAATAAGCTCAGAAAAAAAAGGAGCAGGGAAAGTGGGAGAGAAAAGAATGAGGAGTACCATATAAAGGGATGTGAATTGAGATGGAAATAGTGGTAAATTATGTAGGAAATAGAATAAGGAATTGGAATTAGCAGATAGGGGTAGATAACCAGAGAGAAGTGGGGCAGGGAAATCAGTTGGAATGCATGCAAATTTTATTAAAAAAGGATAGGAACTGAACAAGAAGTGAGCAAGTATTCAGTGATTTTGTTACAAATAGTTATGGTGAGTCTTGGGACTCATCTTGTGAAAAAACATAAGTCCTAGTCCAGAACCATTGGGTCCCAGTTCAAAAAGAATGATTCCCTGGGTCTTTTGGTAACCACACAGTTAATCCAAAGACAGACTCCAAAACTTTGTATTACAGTTTACTGAAATAAAAATATACTCCTTCTATTGTAAAGCACAACAAAGACTAAAAGAAATAAGTGTCATTTAACTACAGCCACAAGAACAGCCACAGAAATCACACAAACAGGAATAAAACATCTTCAGATTGATCAATCGATCTTTGCGTCCTACAGGACGCATACCACAAAATATTTTGTGTCTTTGGGGATTTTTATGCTTCAGGGACACAGGATGCAGAGGTAACAAAATCACTGAGTATTGAGAGAGTAAGGACATATGCTGGCAGAGAAAATGGGAAAAAAAAATGGGATAAGAGAGGATAGAAGTGGGAAATCATGGACAGGAAACTAACAGAGAACTTATGAGAACACCAGGAAGCTCAAGAATGGAAGAGGATGATTAGAGAGGAAGTGGCCACTTCCATCTCAGCTCCCAAACCCCACCCAGGAACTGGAAAAATAAGGAGGGAAGAAACAGGAATGGGAACTAACATTAATTCCTCTCCCTGCGGGAAAATGGTGGTGGAAATAAGATGTATGGAAGAAAAATAACATATTCTGCTACATAAGAAAATAAATATATTAATATAAATTTACTTTTCTGTCTAGAGTTAGATTTAGAGTGCATTTTACAATTTTGAGGTGTTTTTGTCACTTGTAGGGTTCTTCAGCAAGTTTTTGAAATGCACATTGAAAGAAGAAAAGAATATTTAGATGAGGTAAGTTTAAAAGAACTCCTATGAAAATAAATAATGCTTTTAACATTGTACTGTTATTCTGGTGGGGTAAAAAAGTGGCTTTGTGGGGAGGAAGCCATTGTGAAGAGGTGGCCATTAGTAAAATTCCATAGGGTGCAAAGAAAGTCAGTTTTACAGCTAATTGGCTTTTGTGAATACATGTACTAACCTAAGAGTCATTGTAACAAGCCCCCCAAAAATTCTTGACCAGCGGGATTGATTGCAGTTCTTCTAATATTTGAATTCCCCCAAAAAACTTCACTAGCTTATCGGGCAAGTTAAGAACAGAATTAACTTGGCCAATAGCAAATCCACTAGCCATGGGCTATAGGACATGACTCTTTGCACACTGAGTCTCACTGTCAGTTTTGGATTCAATTGTAGAGATGTTGAGAAAATGAGGTTTGGAGATTATTTGGAGACCCTGTAGTGTGTTTAGGACAACTTTGAATCTTGCTGTATTACAAGTCATCGGCATATCACTGAGAAGTTTGAGAAAACTGGGAAATAAAGCACCCTTATAACCCTAACTGAGTATTTGACTATTAAAATCAGCAGATATGGCAAACATTACATATAATGAGTTCTATCCTTTCCAGAGCCATATGCGGGAGATGATTGAACAGCTAAAGGAAGACCTAGGTATTACAGATAGCTGACAAGCACTCTAAAGAATAAGTTACATGTACTTACATATACCTGAAGGCTGCTGTCCAGGAGGAAAGTGAAAAAGAACAAACTGTGCTTGAAACAAACCTCACTGCAATTAAATGAAATGATGAACATGCAAAGTAATAAACATACAACAATAAGTCAGATTTATAAATAAAAATAAAAATTAATACATGCACTGAAACTTTCATAGCCTTTCTTTCTTAGTCTTTCTTGTCATAGTCTTTTCTTGTTGCTATAAGGGAGATGCTAGACTGATTTAGCAACAGAACAGGAATGTGAGTTGTCAATAGCAGGCGCAAATCAAACAACTGGCTTGACCAATGGCAGGGTGGCAAATTGGGCACCAGAGGTCAAGTTTATTCCTTTCCACGCACTTTCCCTTTGTCAAATGACATTCCCGTTCTGTTGCTAAATCAGCCTGCTATGCTGAGCATAACATAAGACAGGATATAAAGGACAAGGCAATAAATTTTTCAAGTCCTGTAATCCTTGAAGGGGCTGAGTCTTGAGGATTATTCTGTGTTTTATTTTGGAATAATTGAAAGTAAAGAAATCAGATAATGTTCTGAAAAACTGCAAGCAATTTATAACTTGTTGGTACTTTAAAAAGAAGGGAAACTTTTCCCTGGTTAAAATGAATGGGGAGTTATCTTACCACAAAAAACTGTTAATTTACTAGACAAGACTACAAATAACCAATTTTTCTTAAACAATTTCCAAGATTTTTTTCATGGTCTTGGAAAAGCAATACAGATATTTTGTTTACAGTTCCATGTGTAGTTCAGAAGTACCACTTTCACAACTACATATAGCTGATAGATCACAAGGTTCCTTATTAAAACACTGCAAAAATGTTTCCAGAGGACATTCTGTTTGTTTGCCACAGCAAGGCACAGCAGTTAACTCTTCATTGACAAAAACTTGAACCATAAATGAATCCAAGTGTGACCTAAAATGTTCTGCTTGCTCTGAAGCAGTGTCTTTAGTGTTGCATTCATACACAACAAACGCAATGTTGGCTCCAAAAGGTGCAATGTAGCTAGTTTTGTAGTTGCGTTGACGAAACTTGGCAAAATTATCTGCTCTTAAATCCTCTTTGTCCTTGAATAAACCAAGCAATGAATAAAGTGGTTGAAGAATTTCTCCATGAGCAAACATAAAACTGCCATATACTTGATCTTCTTGCAATGGTTCTGTTGCATTTTTCAAAGATGTAATTATCCTTTCTAGAAGAGGACAGCTACTTTTATAGCAATAACCCATAGGTATCGGGGAAAAGGTCATGACGAAGTTCAGACTGTTCATTAGGTCTTGATGATTTAGAAGAAGTAGTTTCTAAAGTGTGGTGCACAAAAGAGAGAGTATTTAACGTTGAAGTTTCTAGCAGGCTGTGTACATGCCAACTACATACTCTTCAGAAAGAACACCATGACCTATCTTCAGCTTGCTAGAAACTTTTTCGAGAACACTTCTCATTTCCTCACCATGTTTAAAATTTTTATATTCATGCTGAGCAGTTTTGTTTTCTGCAACCCTTCTTAAATACTTTTGGCAAAGATCAAAAAATCGCAGAAGAGGGTCATTGTCCACTGCCTTGGACAGGATTGCTACTGGCTGGAAGCGATTGGCTGCGAGATGACCTCGACCTTCAAACAAACCAAAGGAAAAAGCCATTGCACTTTGTGCAGCCCGCGTTGTTCCAGTGCTGATAAACTCAAAGCTTTGTGGTGCGTAAGGATGGGATAGCAAACTAGGAAAACGTCTCAATGTCCTCTTCGCGATGTTATACATCTCCTCTTCTCCAACAGAAGTCAGTAATTTATCTTTTGAGAGTGAAAATGGGTTTTTCCAAGGCAAACGAAGTTCTCCAATCTGAGTGCTTTTAATTCCGGATTTTACCAGAGCATCGTGAACCACATTCAGCATCTTGTCTATTTTCTTAACATCATTTCGGCTAGGGTACCGGGAACCATGTCTCAGTACCATACTAATGTGAAGAGGTTCACAATTAACCGGCACATTAAATGAGATGTTCCGCCTCTGGTCATAACGAGTTTTAGATGAAAACTTTTGATGCGTTTTCCGCGAAAGTGACGGCTCCATTTGCTCACTTTCTTGGGCAAAATATCCCATAATTTTCAGAAAAGGTATCAAGAAGTACATTGTCGGATTCATTGCCTTTTTTTATCCACCACCAGTGAGGCTAAAAATTATAGAATCAATAATCAGTGTCTGCAAAGGGAAAAAAACACAATTTCTGCCAGGCGTAAAATGAAAGAGAACTGGAACTACCCACAGATCTGTTCGAGCATATTAGTTCTCAGGCTCCTTGACCGTGGATTTCAAGCATGGCGGACGTTTGGGTCGGAAGCGAAACAGGACTTTTAAAAGGTATACATGCGTTAAAAAGCTATAGTTTTTCTTCTTCGAAAATTTTAATTACCGACTGGTGCTATTAAAAGATATATGTGATTTGAAGGCGAGGTAAACTGCTCGAATTTTCTAGGGGTTGACCTGAAAAAGGGTTCCTTTACGAACTATGGTGTCACAGAAAAAGTGGACAGAAGCCATGCAATATGTTCCATGCACTGGGTTGATGAGGATGAGAATCAGGTATAAAGGAAATTTTACATATTTTATCTCGAGTGAAAGATAGGTTTAGGGTTAACCCCTTGAATCAAGTTTGGACTGTCCAACATATTGGGCTGCCCCCGGTTAAGGTTCTTACCCATGAAGATTAAATAAATTGCATTCACCCCTGAAGACTTCCATAGAATATGGGTGTACCCCTGAAGAATTTCATGAAAATGAAAGCTCCCTGATGAATTCTATGCTTCCTCAACCGAGGTGGGGAAGGGGGGGGGAGGGGGGGGGGTTAAAAGCAGTAGCCCATTATATGCATGCGGTTCACCTTAATCACACGACTGCATTAGCCCTACATATATTATTACTCTGACGGTCATTTGCTTATGAAGGATTGAGTGACCTTAGTTAAGTTCAAAAGGATTTCGTGCAAGTGACTATTAACGAAAAATCTCTTAGATCCAATAATAGGTGTCGCTTGTGTTGGATACAAAGATTGATCTTTTTGTTTGTTATTGTTCCTTTCCTGTATATCAAGACACTTAATACTCTCTTGGACAGTAGTATATATTACTTTCCCTTGAATCTAGCCTAAGAAAACAGCTGACATTTCTCAACGCCACCACTGTATTTTGCAAAGAAACCAGTCCTTGTATCTTGGAATGTCAGCTGTTTGCTGAGGCTACCTTGAATCAAGCTTCCTTTGAAGTGATACTATTCTTCCTGGTACCATATTGTCATTTCCCAGAACAAGAAAGACAGGGCTGTGTTATAACGGTGCCCGGGAACTTCAGGTTACTAACTTTTGCCTTTGGTTAATTTTAAAAAAAAGCCTATCTTGTACCTAGGACTTAACTGCCTAACCCCAGGATTTCACAGCACTCTCTCTAATTTTTCTGGGAGGACGGCCTTGCTAGTGTTAAACGAAAATTGTTACCTTTTAAAACCTGTCAAAGAGACCTTAAAAAACCTTTAAAACTGCTATTAAAATATCTCCCTTGACTAAACATTGATAGAAAGGAAGAGTACGTGAAAAAAATGGGCCCAACTTTTTTTGTTAATAAATGATGGTAATCATTAATATAATTGTTTTGTAGATTTTATTGGGATTAGAAAATGGTATTGTGAAGACCTTTGATGTCAGTAAAGGTGAATTTGTCGCAGAAGAAAGCTTCCCTATAAATGACAAAAAATTGAAAGGACTCTTTAAATGGGAAAAGTAAGTTTATCAAGGAAAAAGTGATAACTCTAAAGTTTTTGTGGTAGATATCTGATCTTAACCAGAAATACAATCAGTGACAAAATTGCGTAGTGTATATTTGACTGAAATACTTTGTTCAAGGCAGCCAGCATTTTCCATGTTTTATTCCTTGACCAAAACAAAGCCTTTCCTCCCCATTCGCCTAAGCAATGTTGTGCCAATGCTTAAGCTCCCTGTAGGAAACCAGGAACAGGCCATCTATGGGTAAGCGGTGCAGACTGTGTTGTTCTCCAAAATGATTCTCCATTTTGTGTAAGTGTCTTAACCATTTTGTTGTAAATTGTAGGAGATATTGTGCATTGTTTTCATGCGCTGGCCTTTCAGGAGTCTCTTTCCTCCACAACACACAAGATTTTATCGGCCTGTTACTATCCAAGTGTAGAAGTTTCACGTAATTCATATTTCGGAGCCAGTCAGTACAGACCCTTCCTCAATGTGTTGCAATAATTATGCTGGTATCCAGAATCGTTCTAGAAGCGCCAAGACCCATTGATGGTGCAACACTTTTTAAGTGGAGGGGGCTACAATTCTCCTCTCCCTCCCCTTCCATCAATGTTACCTTTGTTTGACCAGAAACAAAATGAAACAACATCCTCACTAAAAGAGTGTGTGTGAGGGGTGGGGGGGGGGGGGAAGGGGGGGGGGGGGGGGAGTAAAACCCTAGTTTTCTGGGGTTTGCGGCCCCTGGGCCCTGAGACAACCTTATTTGCAGCTGAGTTAATCCATTTTTGTTCCCTTTTTGTTAATAAACAAAGGCCTGATTTCCTCCTTACAGTTCATTTGTACAATGGTTGGAGTCAGGTTTACTTCAATTATGGCAAGACAAAACCCCCCCCCCCAAAACCCCCCCCCCCTTTCTCGGGACGAAACCTATTAGCCCCCCCCCCCCCCCCCCCCCTTCCCCCCCCCCCCCCCACCCCCCCTCCCCTCCCCTCCCCCCATTACCCCTCCCCCTATCCATCACCACACCACCAATACATTCCAACGCGTCTTCGACCTCGTTTTTATACAAACAAGTGTCGAGTAGTGATCTTTTTTTGTGTGTATATGAAGCACCACTCCGCCGACCAGCCTGAGGAAGAAGTGTTTCGTTCAGTTGGTCAGAAGTAAAAGGGGCGGACTCGCTGGGTAAGGGGGGGGGGGTGAGGGTGGGGGGGGGGGGGGGTCGGGGGGGGAGGGGGAGCTAAACCCTAGCTTTCTGGGGTTTGCAGTCCCTGAGACCTGAGACACACTTATCTGCAGCTGAGATAATACATTATTGCTGCCATTCTGTTAATAACACAAGGCCTGATTTCCTCCTTACAGTTCATTTGTGACATGTGTAGAGTCAGGCTTACTTCAAATATGGCAAGACAATGATAATCCTGTAAGTATTTTAACATTGATCTGCATGCCATAAATTTGCTGCTTACTAAGTCATGACCAAAAAAAACCAACAAATCAACCTTTATTTTACCTGTGTTGAATTGTGGGTCATGTTTTTCCTTTGGCTCTAAATTACTTAATATATTAATTTTGTCTCCTGATTTGGTCAGGAGCCAATTACCCTACTCCTGATTTGGTATGTGACCTTTAGCAGGAAAGAGTTCAGGCCAGAGCAACATATTTACCTTATCAATATCTTGTGATTGAAACCCAAAAATATCTTGTATCCAAGTACCCTGGCTCTAAAGGTCAGTGCTTGAAATTCCTAGGGTGAAATAAACCGTGCTAACAGTTTGATAAAGCTCCCCAGATGGAGCGTTATTTTTTTTCTCTCAGCAGTTTGCACCTTGCTATCGCAGCTTTGCTGCAAACTATCAGGAATCAGATACGAAAAAATAACCTCTGGAACACAGGGCAACATTCTACTTGTGGAGAATTAGGATCTGTTACACTATTGTAAAACTCAATACAATAAAAATTATTTTGTTGTTGTTTTTACTTTATTAGTAAAAGAGTTTTTTAATCTCATTTCAGACAGATGTCAGGGTTGGTGCCAATGTGTCTACTGTTCGTCAGAATCCCTTGTGTCCTTCTCAAATAGGAACAGGTGGCCAAAAAAATGATTTGAAACTGTGGGACCTTAGCAGGCCTGAGGAAGCAGTATTCAAAGCCAAGAATGTAATTTGAATTTATTGATTTTTTAATTTTTTTTGTCAAGTTTCAATTTTTAATCGAAGACTAGCTAGTGAGCTGCACAACGGATGATGTCTTGCATTTGTAAGCTTTTTCGTTTATTTCCGACACGTTTTGTGTCCACTTACACTTCGTCAGGGAATGAATACATCTAACAAAGAATGGCATATATTTGCACACTAACGTGCATAAGTTTAACTTCCTATAGAAGTGAATAATAATAACGAAACTATGCTGTGAACGGACGTTACAAGAAACGCTTTAATACATAGTTATTGCGTGTAGTTTTATTTTTGGGGCCAAAAAAGGGCTAAACGAGTTTAACCAGAACAGTTTTTGATAGAGCGATTTTCTTATGATCTTGAAAAAAAAAAGCGCGAACAATACAGAAACAACAAACGAACAGAAATAGAGCGATTTTATTGGTTTATCGAACACATACAAACGCGCGTAGCTTCTGGTTGGTTAAGCGAACACTCGGGTGAAAAAACTTCATGCCCGAGAACTTTCTAGAAACAAACCCATACTTCGCATTGACGTCATACTGCAACACGATTGGCCAATCGAACAATGTCTACTCCATATTAGGGTTTTCTTTGGCGGGAAAACGAAGAGGCCATGTTTTGATCTTTTCATCCATTGGCTGATAAAACAAATAACGAACACTTACCGAAATCATTTTTAAGGTCATACGAAAACCGCTCTATTTAGACTGCACTTGAAAAATCTCAATAACTTCTAATCTCCCCAACAGGAACCAAATGATTTCCTCGACCTTCAAGTTCCAGTCTGGGTAACTGATATAGGATTTTTGCCTGGTCAAGGGTTGTCATCCAGAATTGCGGTTGGTACCGCGTATCATCAGATTCGGCTGTACGACACCAAAACACAACGACGACCAGTTTTGAGCTTTGACTTTGAGGAGCATCCAGTATCAGCACTGGCGGTTACTGATAACGAAAAGTAAGATAACAAGAAAAAATGTTACATGTACTATGGTACAGTTTATAGTTGTGTTTGAAGGTTATTTCATGATTGCTTTGGCTTCTTAAACGCTTTTCGATTTAATAGCGGAAATTTCCCACCACTGGCTTCAAGCAAAAGCAAATCCCACCGTACGCCCGTTTTCCCGCGCTTTTCAACGGCACTTCTTGATTGGTTCATTTGAATTTCTGCGCGTGATGTGATTGGCCGAAATGCCAACTATCCTTTTAAGAACTGACAAAACAACGCTCGTGATATTTAGAACAGTGATGATGAACATCCGTTGAAGACAAGAGCAAAAGAGTCCCGAAAAAGTGCGGAGGAAGGACAAGCAGAGAATACGATTTACTGACTGCTAGCTTATAGGCGTGTAAATACTGGTCTTATCCAGCTATTTTCTCGTTGTTTATTCGATACCGTACACTGTCGTAATAAAAGACCCTTGGCTCTCTGTACAGTAAGGCAAACTCTTGTTTTAAGACCCATATTTAGTGCAGATCCCAGAGGTTTCAGTGTTAGAGAGAGTCGATTGTATTCATTTCTTTATTTCTCACGTACTGTATTTTCTTACTTAGCATTGTCATTGTGGGAAATACCGTTGGAACGATGGGTAGGATAGACTTGCGAAAGGGTAAGAGCGATGAAGTGGTCAGTAATTCTCATTATTATATATCTCCTCTCATGTCTACTTCTTCACAACCAGCTAGCATTAACCATATTTGGAATGATGTTTGCCGATATCAACAGGATTGACGTCAATCTTCTTGATATCGGCAGGAAAAAGGGACGCAAGGCAAGGTAGCTGGGCTGTTTTTGGCGGTGTAGAGCTGAAAAAAATAGCGGAGGATTTCTTTTTTTTGTATTCTAATGAATTTTTATTTTGTTTTACAAAAAGTTCGTGTATTGCATATATTTAAAAAATGATAATTATGAGGATTTCACACATAAAGTATGCTTTTAAGACGAAATGGGCTAACAGGCGCCTCAAAAACGTTTCTAGAGTATGTACGTTTCTGTTTTTAGCGGAGCTCTCGTGCGCGAAGTGCGTGCAGCCGAGCACCATGGGTAAGAAAATGCGGTAAACTACTCATCCGAGAAAATTTGGTAATCAACTGACCGTACACCAACCGACCGACCGCCCGACTGTTTGTCCGTCAGGCACACCTATGTAAAATAACCCAGTCAACAGGTATGGCAACCCAAATGCGACTCGAGGTTATTTTGACGGGAAATCGCATAGCCACGCGTGTCTTGTAAAGCAGAAACAACTAAAGAGTCAATGAAGACGAAAACGGAAAGTGGAAATTGTCTCTGTATCCGTGTTTTCTAAAATATTAAGCTTAGATTAATTGCTATGTCCACAAATTGGAATATAGAGCAAGAGAAAGACAGAGAAAAAGAGAAAGTGGGCGACAGGCCAGCGAAGCTCAACGAGAACAAGGACGACAGAGATCTAGAGCGAGAGATAAAAGACAAAGGAGACATTTTTTGTTGGAAGAACAACATGAAAATTTTGTAGCGGCGGTGACATTTCCTCCATAAAACGTGTAACTAAGTCTAAGAAGTTTCTGGACGTTTTACGTTGTGGTCGTGCAAAACAACGGCAAAGAAATGTACAAAAAAAGTGTGCTGCACGTGCAAAGTTGCTTTTTTGCTAATTAGACCTATTGTTGTTTTTCACCGTTCTCCGCGTTGCCTTCGCCGCTTAGCATTACACGATTATATACTTTGTTTAAACAAACTATAAATATTATCGAGAGCTTCGCTTTTAGCCCTGGCTAAATCTATATACTAATTTAACTCCCCTTCTTTCAGGTCAGCTTCAAGGTCATTATAAAGGATTTGCTGGTGGGATTCGCTGCATTTCCTGTCTCAGTAAGCAGCAGATGGTTGCATCGTGTGGACTGGACAAGTTTCTTAGAATACATCATCTCCACAGCAGGAAACTTCTTCATAAGGTACTCTTAAAACTATGCATGGAAAACTCATCGTATGAGGCCGTTATGCGCAGGCCAAGGATAGTAAAAGCACAACTTTGACGGAAAAAAGTCTTGCCATCTGCCGCAGTAGTAGTAAGGTATATGGGGTCTGCAGTACACTTTTCAAGGACACATGAAAATACCATGTGTCAAGTAAACACCTCAGAAATTAATAATAATACCAGTAATTCTAATAATAAAATCCCTGAATATGCCAGGA
>CALNXI010000296.1:6728-19191 GCA_942486025.1 Porites evermanni
ATGAGTTGTTTTCATCCCTGACTCATGATTTGGGCAATCTGAAGCAATGGCTCGATTCTAACCGTCTAAGTCTTAATGTCCTCAAGACTAAATGTCTGTTTACAGGCACGAGGCAAAAAAATCTCTTTGCTCCCTAGCGATCCACTTATATCCTTCGACGGGCATTCAATTGAAAGAGTCAATAGTTACAAATGCCTAGGCGTTCAGGTTGATGAAACACTCTCGTGGGAGGCTCACATCTCCGAAGTCAACGGTAAAGTTGCAGAAGTACTAGCTGCCCTGAAGAGGCTAAGACCAATATGTCCCCAGAGTACCCTTGTCACTATTTACAAGTCATTGATTCTTCCGCATCTCGATTATTGCAGCGCTGTCTGGGGCTGTATTGGTAATGGTCTCAGCCAAAAACTAGAGAAGCTTCAAAACAAGGCTGCACGCATAATTACAGGGTCTAGCTAGGATGCCAGCTCTGCCCCGATTCTTCATGCCCTTAAATGGGATAGCCACGCTGACAGACGTGCTAACCAACTGAAATCTTTAATGTTTAAAACTGTAAATAACCTTGTACCCGAATACCTGTCTGATAAATTCGCCAGCATTAATACCATTGGAGATGTAAAGAATCAACCATAAGAGGACACAGAAAAAATCTGAGCCCCAGATGGGATTCGAACCCACGACCCTCCGTGTTCTAGATCGGATGCTCTAACCTCTGAGCTACTGAGCACTCGTTGGCGAGCAAGGGTCATTTTTTTTTTGTGGGTTGGACTTGCGAACCGCATCTCGCAGTCACACAGTCCATCACAAGCAACACATTAAGGCTTAACTGTATCACACAGTCACATTAATAGCAAGAAATGTCTCACTCATGAAGGAGCCTCCAACCAACCAACCTATGCCACTGTCTGTGTCCTCTTATGGTTGATTCTTTACATCTCCCTTTATTTCCTTTAAATATTAATATCAGTGGCATAGATTAATACCATTCAAAGGCAAAATCTTCGAGGTGCGCAACATAACCTGTTTATTCCGCGACCGAACACTGAGGCCCTAAAGAAAAGTTTTAGTTATAGGGGCGCAGTAACATGGAACAGCCTGTCAGCTGAGGCTAAGCAGGCCACTACTTTAAATTGTTTTTATTCCGCTATTGTACATTAAGATTTTCTTGGTAAGCATTTATTATAGGACTTTTTCAATAATCTTTGTTATTTTTAAGTCTTAGTTTAATGTGCACGGCTCTTTAGAAGACCACTTTTTAGTGATAAGGATTCCGTGGTGAAATAAAGTTATTACTCCCTGAGGCTTACAGGTTTCCAAAAACCACAATCGCAAAACTAAATCCGTTTCAATCAACTTCAGGTTTGTCCATCCGTGGTTTCTTTTATATTTGCTGTATTGTTTATACCTTCGGGGAGTGTTTTGAGCGGTTATGTTAATCACTCAGTTTGGTGGCAGTGACACAGCTACTCTTCAACTGGTAATCTCACGCCATTTGCCGCTATCTGTTTGGCTAATTTTCGTAGAAAAAGAAAACTTAAAATTTTGGGATTCAAAAATATGATTGTGAGAGGAAAAAGAAAAATTCTCACTTTCGTAAAACGTGCAATTGCATCTAAAATTTTCGAGAATTGCGAAAATAACACTGCCCTTGTTTCGAAATGTCACGTGTCACTTGTCATTTCACGTGCTACCCTAAAGTAGACCTTCTCGTCAAAATATGATGGCGTTTTGCCCAGAATACGCTAAGTGAGACCAAAATCCGAAATTTACTCCCCTAAGCGAGACGACGAGCATCCCCACCCCTTTCATATTCGGAGTCTCCCCCGGGCAGCATATTAACTAATTAGAGATCGTTTTATTTTGTTGTGCTTGGAATTGTGTTAATGCACTTCCTTGTGTCGGGTGCAGACATGGGAAGGAGCTGGGAAGGGCACTTCGGTTAATTTAAGATAGATGTGTTCAGCGAAGTTTCATATGCACCCCGCAACGACCCTGTTGGAAATCAAAGCAGAACTGATTGACCCCCTTTTTAAAGGTTGAGCCCCAGTAAGTCAAAATCATTTCAATTGGTCGTTTTTATTCCTTTTCTTTCCATTGTTAAAGAAGCATTTTGGTTCTACGCAGCACCGTAGAAATTCTGCTATTACAGTCAACTCTCGACTTGCGGACACCACGCTATAAACGGACATCTTAGATAACGGATGTTATTTTCACGTTTGGATGACGAATGATACTTAGTTACACCGGAAATTTTTGGATCAAAGGATGATTCCGTCTTTGTGATAGTGTCGATGACATTGAAAATTCAAAAACTGAAAACTGAGAATGTTTCAGTAATCGTTACGGCACTCGAACATATTTTTTTGCTTGGAGAAAAAAGAACATATCATCTTGCCGAATCAACCATTGCAGAGCAGGCATTTTAAAGGGGCTGTGTCTCGGCCTTTTAGATCAAATTGTTAATGTCTCTGCTCCTTTGTGGTGCATGCTAAACGCGAAGTGACTTAATTATAAAACAAATAATGACAAGTTGGCGATAATGGGGGAGCACTGCCTTGCGCTAGGTTAGCCTGTGCGACTTCCGGCGATGGCATGGGCAAAGAACCTCACTTATCTCCTCAGCACTACGAGCTGAATGCAATACAGCACGTGCTGGATCGGACAAGAGTATCGGTTGCAGGCGATATTAAACGGCAATGCGGCCCAACAAGCTTGGGGGAAGTCGCTGCGCAGACTTAACCGCACTGCGAGGAGTGTCCCTAGTTTATTTGAAGGCATAGCACAAAACAAAGCCCAAACCTCGTCTCCAAAGGGAGGGAGGGAGGGAAAAATTTACAAGAATAGTATACTGAGCGCTTAAACCTTGCTGAACACTGGAACCCAAGTGAACTCTGAACAGTTGTTCTAGGCTTTTATAGCTAGACGCATGTCTGCTGGCATAGCCAGTAGCAAGGGCTGTACTACAAGACAGCTCAGCGTTGCATGTGCAAACTCTTAGCCATGAATAGTGCTTTGAAAATATTGGCCAATGCTGTGGCTCGTACTAGCCTGCTTAAGACAACAAGGCCGTAAAGTTCTACGCTAGAATATAATGCATCTTAGAGTTCGCTGACCTTGGCAGCTTGACTACACAATTGCTTTGTTGAAAAAGAGCCGCCATGAATGGGTTACTGATAACTAGCGTCACGTTCCATTAACTACATTTTACTGGCGTGACAGTAAAATTGCTTTTAATTATGCCAATTATATATAGCTTTATGTGCGTTCGCTATGGAACTTGAGAAATTACTATTGAATGACAAAATCACAGCAAACAACGTCTCAAACGATGTGGACGGGGAGACAAACTGGCCTTTTCTGAAATTCGAATTAGCTGATTCGACTGATGCGCCCTCTCGCTGGATATAGCTTAATAATTCATGCGAACTGAAGGCTGATAAATAAACGCCTTATTTTTATTTGGCGTGTTTTCCACAAGAGATCAGACAATACATTAAAGAAACGTGTGTCTACTGCACACCTTTGTTCCGTTTCCATGGTCTCTTTGGTGGCATTGACCAATTCTAAGCTTTTAATTATGCTAGCTTTTTGATGTCGCATTTCGAATTAGTAAGTCACGCTTAATAAGGCAGCAACGTCGGGTGATTCCGAGCTTGCGGAAAAATACCGCATTTATGATGTTTTCACGGGAAAGATTCATCTATCAGGAGTCTCAGAGGTATTTTATACATTGTTTTCGGTGTATTGAATAAGCTCAAGAATAAACACTTCAAAAAGACAATGTTCCTGAACATCTGAACCATGAAAAAAAACATTCAAGAGAACGGATGTTATTTTTACGTTTGGATGACGATACGAAAGGCACTTAGAGTCAACGGAAATTTTATATCAGACGAGAAAGTCTTGAGTGGTTGAATACTAGCGAATTACTTTCAAATGACATGATACTGATTGAATGAACTCTAAAAACGAATGTTTTAATAGGCGACGATTGTTATTTTCACGTCTGGATTACGAAAGGTACTTACAGTGTAGTTACACCTGAAATTTTTTGAAATCAAATGGGTATTAAGGGCTTTAATAAGGCTGTTGATGATATTGGATAATAAAATCTAAAAATGTTTAAGTAATCGTATGTGAATGGAACATACTTTTCACTTTACTAACATGATTAGTGTTGATACACACGCTGATGTAAGAACAAACATGCATATTGTACCACTGCGAAGCAAGCATAAGGCATCTGATCTTTTGCTGATGCTTCTGCCTGTGCTCGATCAGGCAAGAATCAAACCTACGCACAAAGCCTAACAAAGGAGATATGGTTTCACTTTGTTGTGCTTGTGCTATTGGACCGCCTTTTTTGCTCATTAGACCTATTGCTGTTTTTCACCCTTCTTCGGCGTTGCCTTCGCCGCTTAGCATTACACGATTTTATGTTTTGTTTGAACAAACCATAAATATTATCAAGAGCTTCGCTTTTAGCCCTGGTAAAATCTATATACTACATTTCTCTGCGCCAGCGCACAGCGTCAGATTTTTAAGCCTCCGCGCTTGTTTTATTTGGGCCATGATTTACCACACTTATTTAGCCATCCCTTTACCGTCCACCTATATAATCATCCCTTTGATAATGAAAAACCGGTACGTGTAGGTTAATAGACTACAAGCCTCAACATGTCAAACGACCTGAAAGTTGTTTGCAATTCACGTTTATTGACCATAACCTGCACACCTGATATTGATCAACAAGGAAAGGAAATGGTTCAATAAGACCGAACTTTCAACTTTGAATTCTTTTCAATCACAAAAGCAAATTAGTTGTTCCTTCCGTTTTATAAATGTAATTAGTTAGTCAGCAAAACCGCAGTGAATAACACAAAAATGAAAAAAGAAAAAAAACAATATTCCAAGCATTCTTCAAGTCATCCATTACGAGATGGCAAAACGTATAAATAGTGGCTAAAACGTGCATATTATTCAGGATACCACTGGCAATACGCAAGGTAAGCACCATTTTTTTTATTAAGTGTCGAACCTTAAAATACTTCTTGGACTTCCTTGAGAAGCTCAGATCCAATCTTTAGAGNGCAAAACCGCAGTGAATAACACAAAAATGAAAAAAGAAAAAAAACAATATTCCAAGCATTCTTCAAGTCATCCATTACGAGATGGCAAAACGTATAAATAGTGGCTAAAACGTGCATATTATTCAGGATACCACTGGCAATACGCAAGGTAAGCACCATTTTTTTTATTAAGTGTCGAACCTTAAAATACTTCTTGGACTTCCTTGAGAAGCTCAGATCCAATCTTTAGAGGTGGTCTAAAACTTCCCATCAGAATTTTTTTCTACAATTTATTTCATACGGTTCATTTCTTATAAGCTAACTTTAACGCGGTCATATTCATCAACCTTAAGATTATGTATAGCTCTTTTCTGATTATTTTGATTCTTTTCGCCCAGTCAAGGAGCAAGCTCTCCGTAACCTATGCTTTAAACGACTGACTTTACTGTTAGTCTCAGTCAAATCTTACTTTCTCTGTCGTTCTATATTGCCATCAAATCATTGCACTCTCATTTCTGCTATCTTATGCTCCACATAAGTTCATTTGTAGCCCTTAGTTATCAGTATTTTTTTTCCCAATTTTAACTACAGCACTCACTTTCAAATTGAATGAAGCACAATAAAAGGTCTTCTGATTTGCTAATTTTTGTTTCGTCTGAAATTTTTTTTAGGCAGCTTAGATCTTACTTTCAGTGTTGCTTTCAACTGGTAAAGTTTCAGCAGCTGGTTAGTAGTTTATTTTTTTATTTATTTATTTATTTATTTATTGTATTTATTTAATTCATTCATTTAATCAATTTATTTACTTATCTTTTTGTTAAGTTTAAATACGCGTTCTACCAGCTTCGACTTGAAACTCATGTAGGTGGCAACAACAAGTTTTGTTATATAGCTGGAAATTTTTTCCCAACAGCTAGAGCACGCTAGCGCTTGGTTACTTCGAGGTCACACCACACGACATCTAACAATGAAACCGTTTCCCACCAAAAATCTCTAAAGGCAACATTGCAAAATCTATGAGGACGTCATAGGATAACAGTGCACTGTTACCCGTGAATGTTGACCGCTCGCGAGATTTATTTTCATAAATTTGTACACAAATCTCTCAATGTTTCCCTCGGCTTCCCCTCGGGCAACATTGAGATTCTCGGGAGAGAAAATAAACTGTTTCATTCGGGACCAGTCATTAAGGCCATTTATACGAGGAAAAATGTACAAATAACTGGCACCCTTTTTAACTGACACTCTATTGGACACCAATAAGGCAAAATCATTTCAATAGGTGGTTTTATTTATTTGATTCGCATCAGTGGTAATGTAAGGTAGTTTTGATTCTTAACAGTAGCTTAGGACCCTTTGCTTTTATGTACCCAATCAGAGAACTACAAATAACGGACACCTCAAAAGCCTTAGCCTATTCTGCAGCAATTGCTTTCTATAGCATATAATCAATAGGAAAGCACACTTGCCCATCCAACCCACTCCCTTGGACATGAAAGTGGCTAGAGTTGACATGACACCCGTCTTTTTCCACCATTTTCAATTCATTTTATTAATTCCTCTGCGCCAATATAAGTTGCACAAAATTATGTCCTTCCCCGCCTGCGTATGGCCTTATGCTCATCGCACTCATGTACCAATCCTTGTGCTTATGTTATACTTGAGTGATACGTTTAAATCAGCCTTTACAAATCAAAATAATTACAAGTTGCTTCTAAGCTCAAGTTTATTGATCATGACATGATCACCTATAGGATTAATCAACAAGGAAAGAAAGTGTTTCCAATAAGAGCGGAATGATGTAAATTGCATAAAAGTGAGCGTATTCAATTGTTCTTTTTACGCACCATCTCTTTGCTAATGGGAAAGGGTACGTGTAGGTTAATAGACTACAAGCTCCAACATATCAAACGACCTGTAAGTTGTTTTCAAGTTCAAGTCTATTGACCATAAGCTGCACACCTGATATTGATCAATAAGGAAGGAAATGATTCAATATATACGACCGAAATTTCAACTTTGAATTCCTTCCAGTCACAAAAGCAAATTAGTTGTTCCCTCCTTTTTATAAATGCAATTAGTCAGCAAAAACACATTGAATAACACGGAATAAAAACAACATTCCGAGCATTCTTCAAGTCATCCATTAAAAGATAACAAAACATATAAATAATGGTTAAAACTTGGTTTTTATTCAGTACAGGCAGCCAGACACATAAAGGTAACCTTTTATTTATTTAGGGACAGACCCTAAAAGATTTCCCAGTCATACATTTTCTTGAGAGGCAGAGGTGCTCTAAAATTTTCTATCAAGCGTGAAGTACAACATAGTCAAGTTATTAAGCTTAAGTTTTAGCCTTGTTTCTGATTATTTGAATTATTTCTGAGTGACTGTTTTGCCACTGATACTTCCACTCAAAGATGGTGGTGTAAGCTAGTGCAAGGAGTTGACCGACTTCTTTGTCTTTTTTAATTTATCTTTTTACCCACCTCTTCATCGCCAGTTAGCAAGGAGTGAAGCATCAGAATTTTTAGCTTCACGAAGTAGCCCATTTTAAGATCGGTAGATCAGCTTTACGGGTTCTCCGCTCAAGGGGTTTAACGCCTGAGCCAATGGTGTGCTCTGAGCATATGATTGATTGGCAGTATCTCTCGCTAGGAGACCTGAAACAATATGAGTTTTTCCCTAAAAGTATATCTTGCAGTCTTCTTGTGCCTTAACGTTTAATTATGGTCACGTGACATGTCACAAGATCATAATTGGAGGCGAATTTACTTTGTTTGAATCAATAAATTCGTAAACCTAATTGGTAGCGAATTTACTCTCTTTGAATAAAAAACTGGCCTTTCTGCTAGAGAATAAACTTTAGTTAATACGTTTGGAATAAATGTTTAAAAATAATGTTTTAAATAACCCAAGATTAAATTAAGGCATTCAAAATGGTTTCGTCATAATTTTTTTATTAAAGTGCAATGGACGGTCATTCCAAACGTGAAGTGATAGAAATATGAACGAGAAAAATGTTTATTTGTTTTCCTAAACCCACCATCAATTTTTCAAATGTTTACGATTGTTAGATTGAAATGGCATATCAAGTGTCTTATTAACACATATTTATACTTAAAAACGTTTAGGACGATGAGTTCTTTATGTGTGCCAAATTTTAATCTGCACCGAATTTATAGACAATAAATCACTTCCCACAGGTAAACCTATTAGACTCAGGCCTTTGAACTACCTGAGCGGTTCTACCGCCTGTTTTAATCTTGTCAATTTCGTCTCCATTAATTGTATTTCGGGTTTTCGGTTTATGTTAGGTGCTGTTACTCTTCTAGACCTTTTCCTCAAAGCTCCCCTTAGGTAAATAGCTTGTTTTGGGTTCGTCCTGGCTTTTTATCACTTTCACGTTTACGGTTAGACTGCGATAAATTACGTAAGGGGAAGAAAAAAACTTGAACTCGGTTTCGCTGTAAACGACGTTGTAAACACATGAAGAGCAAACCGTCTCCACCATTTATACCCTTTTAATAAAACCTTATGCTTATTAAAAGTGTTTCAGCCCTTAATTTTGAGACCAAAAACGAAGGTGTCGAGAGGCAACTCTGCCTCAAACATCAAAAGCACTGGTTTACAAAAGTGGTTACAACGACTTCACAAAGGAAGAATTCTTGAAAACTGGTGTAAAGAAAACTTGCGAGTGTTTCAAGCCGGGTTTCAAGGTGCTTTTTAATTCATTAAACGTAAAAACCGGAAAAACATTCACAGCAGTGCTCGCCTCGTGTGGATGTATTGAAAAAAGTAAGTTGTCTGACAAAATCAAGAAGCTTGATAACACATTTTTTGTTAAAAAGTAGCAGTGGTATCATGATGATGTCATTTATTATTAAGGTGTTTCGATACAGTTTTTCAGAGGCCATACCGATATTTTTCAATCGCCTTAAAAGTACTAAGTACTTACTAGTACATTTCAGTGTGAGTATTGTCAATGTTTTACATTCAAAAGATGCGATAAATTCAAACTAAAATGTACTAGTCATGGAGGTATGTATAGTGCGCATTATTTTGGAAAAATTAGCATAACGTCAAAACAGTGAATGTTGTAACGCAGATTTTTGTCCGGTTCGTAGGATAAGTTTGTCCTGAAATTTCAAGGTGCTGCAGGGAATCAATCTTAATGAAAGTTTCAGACATTTTTATATACATTATGAAGATTATGTGAAGAGATTTTAAAAAAATTCGTTCGAGTCGTTTTGGAGATATACAAGAAAGCGCTAAAAGTCCAAACTCTGAATGAAGTTACACTTATACAGGTGGTGAGAAAACGGGTTAGATTTCAAGATCGCATGAACGAAAGTACACCAAAATTTCCTAGCATCAAAATATGATATTAAGCATCATTCTTATGCTACTTAAGAATAATTTGAGTCATTTATAACGTTTTTATTAAATAACCTATCACGGCTATTGAAAGTTTAAGGTTTGAAATATTTTTTCGTTTTAGTCGAATTCAAACATACAGAATTTTTTACTTCTTACGGATATTGTTTGCTAAACACCAAACTTTAAGTTCCTAGTGTTGGATTTTCAGTAGCAGGTCTAGATCACACAAAATTTGGCTTTTATCAATTTCAAAGTTTTTTGTTTATTGTTGTCATAGTAATATCGATTTTATTTAAAACTACATTTTCACATATTTCAATCCATAGCCAATTACTGGTAAAAATTTTATAGCGATCGGACAAGGAAAAAATCACTTTTAAGGCGATTGAAAAATATCGGTATCGCCTCTGAAAAACTGTATCGAAACACCTTAAAGATGCATCTGGAACCATCCGCCATCTTGGATCCGACGTTTTGAATTCATATAAATGTATACAGGTTTACTTAAACCAGTACAAAACAAGGTAATCATGATTTAAAAAACGTGATCTGTATAAAAGGATGCTTAGAAAGCAAAAAATCCGCAAATTGAGACATTTTGATAGAAAATAACACTGCTGAAAATGAACCCAGCATTTGCCATTTAGTCATTACACTAACAGTTTACAGATTACACTAACAGTAGTAAATTTGATAAAATATTACTAGATTAAGTATAATGCTATAATTCAGTGAATAAAAATAGGAATAAATTATTTTTTGTAAGAAAAAACAAATTAAAAAAATGGCTTAAAATTCGGTTGCCATGGTAATGTAAATGCTAATGCACACTTCACGACGACTTTAAAATGTTTCCAGATAATTTTTAGGAAAATTCGCTGAGTTGGTGGTCATAGCTTAAACGGATTCAAAGTTATTCAATATTTTAATGAGAGGTGGTCTCAAAAGCCCCCCGGCCTGAATAGGGTTAAAAATTCTTTTCCTCTCTAAGAATCATTATACGTGTACGAGAGTCAAATCTAAAACTGTTATTAATTAGAAACAATTCTTATTTAAGACCTGTGACACTGAAACTTGACGATCTCTTAATTCTCCGAGTTTTTTCTTCTTTAGATTATTCGCAGTGTTGAGCACCAGCCCCCCCAGAAAGGATTCATCAGAAATGAATGGTAGAAGAAAACCCAGGAAAGTACTTAGAGAGAAAAAAGATTTTCCTAAATTTCCTGGAGCCAAGCGTTTCGAGGTGGACTGTTTGAATGATGGCAAAGAGCTAACAGAAGACAAAGAAGACAGAAGAAAGAAAGAAGAAGAAGCCAAGCTTGACGAATTGGACGATGCTAATGACGGAGAAGAGCTAACAGAAGAAGAAAAAGGAGAAAGAAGAGAGCAACCAGAAAAAGACGAGGAGAAGGAGAAAAAGAGAGAAAAAGAAGAAAAACAACGTTATAAGAGCATCCTCGGCGAAATCCACAAAATTCCCGAAAGTGACCACAGCAAAAGTGAAGGACAGATAAGACAACTAGAAAAAATGATTTCGACTTTCCAAAACTCAGAACTTAAATATCAACTGCTCCATGAGCTCAGTGGTGTCTCCTGCCGTGGATTAGGAGATGACCTAAAGACCATGGTGGAGAATACTGGACTGGCCTCAGAAGCACTTACCCTTGTGTCGAAGTTTCTGACAACAGTCCCCGAACTCGCTGAACATCTGTATCTGTATCTGTAAGGCAAGTAAAGGAGAACTAGAGGTCGTACGTCAACTAGGAAAAGTTGCCGAAGCTTACAAAAGGCAGACCTCTGCCGTACCACCTGATCTGAAGCTACCTTCAGAGAATCCAGACACAAAGGCAGTCGATGAAGAGAAATTAAAGAAAGCAACGGAATTGATGAATGAGGCAAAAGCTTTGGCCACGGAGCAGTCGGAAGAGGCAAAGAAAGCCACAAAAGAGAAAATGGCTGAGATGATGAAGGTCCTTGAGTTGCCATCCGACTGGTGCAAACAAGATACAGTCACTCCTGAACAGCTGCTGACAGATCTTGGTGGCATAATTGACCAATACAGCAGTATAGCAGAAGTTGCAGAGTCTTACAAAAACGATCTTGACGCCGTTTCCAAGGCGAGTGGTGGTCGCGCACTTCGGGGTATTTATTACTCAAAGTATGCGTTGCCTCAAACAGCTGGAAGACCAATTATCTTGATGCCCTCAAACGTCACTCTGACAAATCCAGATGACGCTATGAAGATAACGTACCTTAAATTCCAAGAAAGCAGAGCGGCAGCGAACTATGTGCACACTGTCAAGTCGTCAAGTACAAGTATTGGGTTTGGTGTGGCTGGATTTTACGAAGGATTTGTAGGAGAAGTTAAAGGGGCATACAGCACTGAAAAACACCGCGATGAGACGCGATCTGTTAAAACGTACAGTACCAGTGCCTCTGTTCTTCAATTCATTTGGACTGCCAAGAAATGTTTCCAGATAGAGCAGGAGCAAATGAAGCTAACAGAAAGTGCAAAGTTAATGGCAAATTGTATCAGCAAAGTTTCTGAGAAGGACGCCGAGAAGAGGAAAGCCAGAGCGCGCCGTTTCATGGAAATGTTCGGGAGTCACGTTCCTGCTGGTGTTCAAACGCTTGGTGGAGTGTTTTTTAGTATTGCAGACGCCGAAAGCGAGGGAGTACAAAAGACAACAACTCTGACAAAAGCAGCCACAGAAAAGCTTCAGGCACAGATGTCATTTGGTTTCCTTGGCGGAGCTTTTGGGATTGGGGGAAGCGTAAAAGCAGAGCACCAAGGAAGCACAGGCGAGACTCAGGCGGAGCAAGAAGATCAAAAAAAGACCTCTTATACTTACACTGTTCATGCGATGGGGCCGGCGGCGACAAATCCAGTAGTCTTTCAAAAATTATTGGCTTACAACTCCACCTGGGCCTTGATTGACCGTGGTCCTCATGAAGCCTACATGCCAATTTGGGAATTGCTCAGAAGCCTGGGGGGCAGTTATGAAGACGCAGCTCA
>CALNXI010000296.1:24076-29076 GCA_942486025.1 Porites evermanni
TGTTGGGGGGGTGTTGTTGCGTGTTTTTTCGTTCTCTCCCCCTCCTCTTTTTGTGGCTTTCGTGTGGCGGACGTCCGTCATAAAAGCTGTGTAGGCGGTGTCCCCTCCCTAATGGTTCATTGATTTTTTTTTTCCCCCCCCCCCCCCCCCCATCAATTCATTGTTTGCCATATCAGAAGTACTTTATTTGAATACGTAAACAAAGAATACAGAATATCAGTAAACAGAATGGCACCAGATGATGTTTTTCTGTTGTTAATAAACCCTCCGAGCAAGAACAAACCAGTGCAAAAGTTAATTGCAAAATACGTATTCGACTGCTGTGAGAAAAGAAGATCATTAGTTGTTTAGGTTAACATTGATTATAGTTCCACTAGTGTGCAATTTGTGTTATAATTTTAAATTATTGGATAAAGTCGATATACATAGGACTGTACAAGACTCCAAATAAAACATTGTCTTGTCTTGTCTTGTCTTGTCTGTCTTGGTTCCCGCAGAAGTAGTTGGTAAACATTCTCATTCTTGCTTCTCCAACAGTAGCCACTAACCAGCAGCCCCGTTCACACATTAGAATTGAAAATGAGAAGCGGATAAGTTTCTGGTTTTCTGCCAGAACAGTTGTTCCGATCTTAGCGGACGTAAATGAGAAGGAGCGACGACTGTACCCTACTGAGACTGATGTAAATCTCCTTTCTGAGTATCAGTTTTCGTTCAACCTTTTTTTATGGACTTTAGGTTTCCTTATGAGATCCCAATATAAAATCGACTGCATTGTTTCTTAAGTCAATGTCTCGTACTTCGTTATGGGTGATTGCCATCTATTCAGTGAGGCAAAGTACGTAAAAGCAACGCTTAGAAATAAATTACTTAGTCAGAATGAATTGGAATGATAGCTGCTGCAAGTCCAAAAAGCGCAACTTCAGCTAAGTGACGATCAGACATGAAAGTGTTGGCTTCTACTGTTTTCTTGGTCTGCTTTACACAGCTAATCCAACTAAGTGCTTCATCTACTAGTACTAATGTATCTTTGGATGAAGGACGGATTCTAGTTTTGTGGAGCTATGATAAAGAGGTTGACAAATTGAGTTTTGTAGTGAACGCTTCTACAGTTGGCTGGGTCGGATTTGGTTTCGCTCGTTTTGCACCAGATAAAATACAAGACTATGACCTAATACTTGCTGGGTATAAGGAAGGCCGTGGATACATCTTTGTGAGTTTTAAAGTTGTTTTATATGTTTCCGTATTTATTCATTTTCAGTTAAATCTTTAAAGCTGGTCCAAAACGCTTGAGTAACTATGTTAGAATTAGCCTAATGTTGCTACTATCGCAAAGTGAACGAATTGCTACATTTTCAGAACGTAACAACACAATTATATGACAACGAACATGAGCCACTCGCTCAAATATTTTGCGAAACAAGTAACCGATCGATTATACAATAAAACCAATACTTTCATTCTATTGCAAGTTTTGAAACTGTTTGAGGTCTTAAAAATTCCGCAATAGCGAAACGAGAGAACTGAGCGTGGGGCATTCAAAGAAATAAACTTTACTTGATCCTGAATATCTACCGGAATGGAAATCAGCCACGATTGTTATATTTGAGGAGATCAAACACATTTTATCTAAAAAAAGTATATAGATGAAAATAATAGGTACACTCATACATATCCTACGACTATTTAATAATCGATTAATATGTAGATTTAGCCAGGGCTAAAAGCGAAGCTCCTGTTAATAAATTCATAATTTAAATCAAACAATAAACTTGTGATCCACAGATCAGGGCACATTCATTTGACTTTTGAGACAAAGGCTAAGTGATTTTAGAGAAAAATAATGTGACTTTCCAAGAGTTAAACAAATTTTACATCGAGTTATTAAATAGTCTTATTTGTACGCCCAAAAATAGCAATCATGTTCGATCACAGCAGATTAGGCCTGGAAAACAAATAGACCTATTCGTGTATTGTATTTGCATTAGCTGTTGCATCATAATGTGGCATTCACCAGTCTCTCCAACATTGCTCCGTTAGAGAGACTATGGATAATTGGACAACCCCAGATAGTCCTTGGTGGCAGCCAATTTACACGTTGCATTCCTCTGTCTAAAAGAGAGGCCAAAATAAAAAATCAGGCCGGATTTTTTGTGTTCGACAAGTTTAGGTTACTAGTAAATCTTGGCGACGAATCTGTTATTGGCGTGTAAACCAGCCTTTTAAGCATACTTTTTCTGACCACGTCTCAGGTAAACAGTACTCTGAGGCCCTTTTTTTATCATACAGACCTCGCACAGAATTTGTTCTTTTTTACCCTATTTAAACCTATAATTCTGCAGTTTTTCACAATTTTGCAAGAGAATTTGCACTTATTCAATATCCACGACGATCAAAGCAAGCGCTTCCTTTGCACAACAGATTATGGCATTGAATTTTAAAACGTTTTCATGAAGAGAATTCTATAATGCCGGGACTTTTCACTTAGAAAAATCTGGTCCTATGTGATATGCAGGGTAACAATTGTACGTCATAACCAAATCTCGGATGAATAGTTTACCAAATTTTCTTACCCATGGTGCTCCGCTGTGCGCGCGCGAGAGCTCCGCTATTATGAGATAGGTTTTACGGTCCCCTGCAGCGTCACTTGAAGTCAAAGAAGGCGGAAGAACACACTTCTGACAGGAATTTGACTGTTTTATGTGGGACGGTATGATTGACGACAGTATTGAGAGTTACTGAGCCATCACTGATAAGAAAGACCACAAGCAAGGTCAGAAGCTGTGGTTTTCAGCGTTAGTTTTACTGGGTTACTAAAACGCTATTGCACAAAATTAAATACAGGAACCATAGCATAAAAGTAGCAAACCTACATCTAATGACGCGACTGTATAAATATCTAACGGCCGTACTTTCCAACTTTCTGCTTCAATTTTCTATTTTAAATTAAGGTATGAAATTGCTTCAACTTATGAATGTTCAAACTGGATTCAGCCGGTCAGAATGACGGCTTGTTGCTTGGGGTGTGAAGTGGTCTCGCTCAATGCTCGTTACTTTTTAAAACATCATTTCAGGAAGTGGGCACAATTTTGTGACCTATTTTGCTCTTAAAAAGTCGAGTCTGTATCAACGACTAAAATTGACAACTTTCGTTTAATGCAATACGCTATAGTCTGTAGGGACAAACATCATTCGAAAGGAGAACGTGATTATAATACGGTTGAACCTCTTCCTGACGCCACTCTGATCCTTACGGAGACCTCTTTATAGGGGCACTTGGTTCCGAAGACTTGATAGGATTTCAACCTCGGCCTTCCACAATGCTTCAGGATTCACCCCGCGAGACGATTAGTCGAATGATGAGTAGGCACTAGTAATCTACAAGTATTGTCATTCATGCCACATACCCCATTGTTAAGAGTTTTGAGTCATGTATTTCATCAATTTTTCCCTTTCCTGTTTTTGCTAATTATAGGCTTTAAAATTCAAATTTTTGAAAGAAACGCCTTTGAAGGGAAAACAAATCGTTCCTTCTTCCGCTTAATTAATACCCTGCGAGCAGAGGCTACATTTTCGCTGTGTGAGATGGCGTGCGAAAAGCAGCTTCTGCCGACAACCGTTCAAATCTGTCTAGAAATCTGGACGAATAAATTAAAAAAAACGGGGTTTTTCTTTTTCTTGACCGGTTTAGAGCATTGCGTTAGTCTTGCGTTAGTCTTCGTTTGGGGCATTTGCACTCCCCACGAAGTAGGCACGACTTACTATAGTTATAAACAATTATTGGATGAGGTTTTTGCGATATCTAGAATAATCAAGGTGGAGGTAGGGGTTATCAAGCCGAAGCCGAAGGCTGAGGCTGATAACCCTTACCAAGACCTTGATTATTCTGGATATCACAAAAACTGAATCTAATAATTGTGTCATTATATATTGAACTAAAAAAAAAGGGTCACGACGGTAAGTGGAACTGATAATTTATTTCTAAGTAAAAGTACCTTAGGTTCTCTCAGTTTTTTCTCTTTCACATGATCAGCAAACAGTTCCTTTGCCACCTTCGTCGACCTTTTTGTGTTCTGTGAGTCCTTGTCTTCAACTATTTTTCGATGTCTTTCTCGGTCAACGAAGCAAACCTGGAAATCAATGTTTTTGCTTCTTCACTGACGGCGCTCAACACAAAGCACGCGAACTTGACGTGATTGTCCTTAGAAATCATGCACCGCGGTCATACATGACATGATTACCCATGACCTTGAGTGTCCTTGACGTGATTATTGTATAATCTGCAGCTTGATGGAGTCCCAGTCGCTGACTTCGAAAATTCACTGTGCGCTTTCGGCCAATCAGAAAAGAGATAGTGAGTTGAATGTATAATAATTCAGGTTATTTGCGTGTACGTTTTCAGAAGGAAGATAAGCCGAGGAAATCGGTGGCATATTTTCCTTTGGCAAATTTTCGGCCTTATTAACAAACAAACGCGCCAGTAGCCAGAGTTGTGGTAATTTTTTTTATTCCAGCGAAACTCGCGACATTTGACGACAGACCTGACGATTAATTTTGCTTGCGAATCGCGTGACGAATTTCGCGCATGCACAATAGAAAATTGAACAGTTGTCGGCAGAGGCTACTTTTCGCACGCCAGCTCACACAGAGAAAATGTAGCCTCTGCTCGCAGGGTACTTAATTAACCGAATGCAAACCGCCGTTTAACGGGCCTTGCACCCAGGATTAGTACTGTACGTAGTGCTTTAATACAGCATTATACTCACTACATGGGACGCTGTTATAACATTGAAGTTGTTTAACTAACAGCTCATGATCAGGAACTCTAACTATTAATAATGATTCTTAGCAAGTCCTTTTGAGTCTTAGTGCATCTACCCTAAATTTTTAGAGATAAAAGAAGAGAAGACTTCAAGGAGTATTAGTTCAGTCATACAAACAACCTAATGACAGATGCACAGTTGATCCGATATCAAAGTGCGAAATCTGTGAGCCGTGAGATC
>CALNXI010000296.1:35348-66655 GCA_942486025.1 Porites evermanni
GGATACCAAGTCAGTCCCGACCTATTCCTAGTCTTGTCTAGGGGAGGCTGGTAATCCAGTCTCAGACATTCAACCTACAAAAAGGTTAAAATCGTTTATGTAATCAAAAAAACTGTAAAAAACTTATAACTTCGAGCCTCTTCTCAACTTCCACCTTGGGGGCAGAGGTTTGGGGCGTGTTTACATGGAGGTGAGGGACCGAAGCTTTAATAGATTGTGCTAGCATAATTTTTGGCATAATTCGTCATTACGAGCATAATTGTTATCTATCTATTTTCCTAAAAAAAAAAAACAGCACCGCAAGCATAAGTTGCGCTATTGGCTAGTTTTGCAAAATTTCAGCCCGGCTAACAGGGTTACTCTGTCCTGAGCAGACTGGGCAATCCACTTAGGACAGGCAGGGTTACCTTGCGGGTGCGGGTACCTGTGGTCCCAACCAAGAGTCACTTTGTGGGGATTCTTATGTGTTCCATCCCCAAGTTTTAACTAGGGCTCTAGGATAGCCCTTTCAATAGCCAGGTAACCTTTCAGTTTTGCCATCAACCTCCATTCTTTAAGTTCTACTTGTCAACCATGTGAATGAACGTGTGTTTATGCGCAGCAAAACTTCTAAAAAACAGCAAATAGATAATAAATAAAATAATAAATAAATATCGATTGTTATCACTTTGTAGAGCATTGTGTAGCCTGCGGGGAGCAGACGCTTTTTCGGCTCTTGTTTCATCCGCAAAGAAATAGCTATTTTCTCGGCAGGTGTAACAAAAGCTAAAAAAGCTTCTACTTCCCGCAGGCTAGGAATTGCGGTGCAATTGGTGGTCTAAAATGTATTTTAGCCCGCTGAAATAAACCAGTTTGTACTACTACACGAGAAATTTCTGCAATTTGATTGGCTTAGAGTAGTGGTATTGCAGCTTAATTTGAGACACCTACAAGTGAAAATTACAAAACTTTTGCGGGTAGTAGTATAAACCATAAAAGCATAATTTGGGCGTGATATTTGGCACAAATACCACTCGTGATATTTCAAAATTGTCTCAAATTTCAAAACATTACTCGTGGTATTAATGCCAATTATCACTACAAATCATGCTATTCCCTATACCAAAACTGAAAATCAAAAAAATAAAATGTATTTTAACCCGCTGAAATAAACCAGATTATACTCCTACATGAGAAATTTCAACAATTTGATTGGCTTAGAGCAGTTATATTTCAGCCAATTTGAAATACCTGCAAGTGAAAATTACAACCTTTTTTGCGGGTCGTGATATTTGGCATAAATACCACTGGTGATATTTCAAAATTGTCTAAAAATTTTCGCCACGTGAAAAACGTATAACAATTTCGAAATATCGCGAGTGGTATTTATGCCAAATATCACTACAAATCATACTATTACCTATACGAATAGTGAGAATCAGACAATAATACAATGCAAGCAGCCAATGTTGAATAATCCCTTAGACGAAGTCGATCCTGTCGATTTAAGAATTTCAGTCTCAAACAGGTGTCAGGTGAATTTAAAGAAAAATTCTGTAGATTCTTCAGTTTAATTATTAATTCTGTGCAAGATAGCTCATTAAGCTTGCCAAAATTATGTTGGATTTGATTGAAGAATTTTTCCTTTGGGATTGAATACTTTGGACAGTGCACGAGAAAATGGAATTCCTCTTTTCCCAGAATCATCAACACTGCGATATTGTTGTATTTTCAAAAAGTTCTTACTCTGAAACTTGGGCAAAACACCCAGTTCACTACAGAGCTTTTTTTGTTTTTTTTGCTTTATATTCGCCGCCTATATAAATATAATATCATAGTCCGAGATAGCGAGCCAATCAGATTGCTTGAATCACCAAGAGCACTGAGTGTGTATAATAGTATATAAATTATTATTGAATTTGGCTCTCGTTGGAAATGAAGAATTATGCATTTCGAGGAGGGTGTTTTATGCCTTATTATTCATTCAAAATAATTCCTGGTTTAGAACCAACCTAAAACGTGCCTACCTCTATCAATGTTAAGTTCATCTTGGATAGTTCACGTTAATCGGCAAGTTTAGGAGATAAATAATGTTCAGCTCCGCAAATATTCTCCGAATAGCAGATGTTGTCCTTCGAGTTGTCCTTTTGCTGTTCTTCCTACGTTCTTAGTCATTGGTTCGCCTATCCTTCATGGTGAAACGAGTGAAACGTTCAGCCATTTTGTTTTTCCCACCAAAACAACTAAATCTTGTCCCCAGGTCCTCTCAGTTAACGGTTCAATGATCTTCAGCTTTGCTGCACTTTTGACGTCATCGGTTCAGTAGGGCAAAATTCTTCCAAATTTAGTCAGCAGTAGCTGGTTATGATGAATTATACTTGTGATCTAAACCAATCAGAAACGGAGAAATGCTTTTATGAATAATAATATATTTTTAATTTATTTACAGCACTGGAAGATGAACATAAGCAAAATATGACGCGAAATTTCCGAATTACCAGACGACCTTTCCACCAACGTCGAAGAACGGATTCAGCAGCTTCATGATCGGATTCATGCTTTGAGACCCTCGAAAGAAAAGCGAACTCTTGTTGATAAACTGGTAAGTTTATAAATTTAGCGCTAATATAGTCATGCGTTTTTCGATTATTATTTTTAAAATTTTTCTACTGGACTACCCCGCCTACTACTAGAAAAATCATTCTCGTGTCAAAAGTTAAAATAATTAACGGGGTGTATGAGGGTTCCACACGGTCTCTATGATTGTTTTACTCTGCGGAGCCAAAATGCAAGTGATAAACTTAAGTATAAGTGTAAACTGTCATAATGGACCAATTATAGCGGAGTTCTCGATTCGCGCGCGCAGCGGAGCACAACGGGTAAGAAAATCCGGTGATCTATGCATCCAAGAAATTTTGGTTCGGACAAAATCGTTCGTACGTACGTCATCCAACACTTCATGTGGGCAAGGGTGAAAGGTTACATTTCAAACACTCCGCGCACTTTGGAGGTAAATCACATGGCCACCCGGACAGGCACGTCTATATGTCGAGCAAGTCTGAGCTGCACGTGTCAACTAGAGCATGCGTACGCAAACTTTTTTTTTGCTTCCTCACGGGAAACTGCCCACCTACCCCTCCCCTAAGCCAACATTTTGCCCTAAGTGAGAGGTGAGTGTTGATTTTGGCTTAGGGGATGGGTAGGTTGGCAGTTTCCCAGAAACGTAAAATGATCCTCGTTAAGTAACCCTCTTCTCCATAAAAAAAGCTGGTGAGAACCAAATAATTACTGTCCCTTGACGGGTTTGTGCTCTAACTGGCAACAAGCTATATTTATGCAGTATGTTTCCTTACTAGTTTGATGATATTATTAGTCTCGCTGGCGTAAGCAGCGAGACTCGTAATCTGCGTCGCGTTTTTCGTCGTATTTAGGACAAAAAGGGAGCTCATTGTGCCAATCCTTGTCTTTTGTTTGCAGAAAAGGAAAATCAAAATACGCAAAATAGGACGCGAGAGAGCTGACATTCAAAACAACAATTCTATGCGTGAATGTCAGGGGAAGATTCGGCAGCTAAATGACCAGATATCGTCTATGGGGGATCCGATGGAAAAAGACAATCTTTTTAAAGAGCTAAAAGCTGTTGCTCACCAGGGATTAACGGACGATCTAACGCAAATTCTGGAGGAAAGTGAGTTATTGCAAGAGGAAGCACTGAATCTTGTGCTAAATCATCTAACGAATGTTAAAAAAACTTGCAAAGTATCTCAACGAAACTTCTGATGAACAAGAAGAGCCGCGAAAAGCCGGCACAGTGAATGTTAGTAGACGGCTTGGGCCATATCTTAAAGTGCTCTGCAGGCTTGAAGCTAAAGGAATTGATGTATTAAAGGAATGGGTGAAGAATCTTTGTAAAAAAGCACCCTCCCTACACAAGCTTTCACAGTTAGGAATAAATGAGCTAAGAGAGTGCTGCAAAGGGGCAGACAGAGGAGAAATAAACGATGTCTTTAAAGTTGTCCTCCAGTACACCGAAGAGCGCAGTAAGCGTAAACACCTGCCTCCTGTTCCACACAGTAAAACATTCCTGCCGGAAAGGAAGGCTGCTGATAAGCAAAATCTGACTAAGGCCCAAGCATTGCTGAATGAAGTTAAAGGACGGGCACGCAGAAATCAACCTGAAGTTTCTGAAAAAATCGCTGAAGAAGTGGTGAAAACTCTTGATCTTCCCGAAAACTGGTTTAATCAAGAAGAGATAACAAACCGTTTAATTGGATCACTAATCCAAATGACTAAAGATTGCATCAACGCAGTAGAGGCCGCTGAAGAATACGAAAGCAATGTTGAAATCATCAAAAAAGCTAGCGAAGGTAGAGCCCTTTGTGGTCTCTATCATTCTGAGTACCAAACGCCACAACACACAGATTCTCAACTTCTCCGGGAGCCTACAAACGTAAATTTTACCAATCCTGAGAAAAAGGAGGGTTTGAGATGTATATCATTCTGCACGAAGGGATTAGCTTCCAATTACGTCGAAAAGTTAACAAAGTTAAGCTGCAGGACTAATTTGTGCGCTTCTGGTTGGAATGGCATGCCATCTGTGACGGCTGGTGCAGGAATTCAAAAACAAAGCCAAATCTCTAACAATTTTAAATCGTGTAAAACCAGTGCATCCGCACTATATTTCTCTCGAATCAACCAAAAAACCTTTCGCTTTGATCTGAAAGATATACGACTTTCTTCAGCATGTACAGAAGACGCAATGCGCCTCGTACAAAAGGCAAATGATGACAGTGACGATGAGCTTGTAAATAATGCCGCTCGCGACTTCTTAAAACGATATGGAAGCCATTTTCCGACAGGAACCCAAACTCTAGGTGGTATTTTCTTCACCATTGCAGATGTCGAAAGCTTAAGCAACATAGACGAAGTAACATTACAAAAGACTGCCAAAAATCATCTTGAAGGTCAAATGTCTCTTCGTTTTCTCAGTGACACATTTGGAATTGGAGGAAATGTAGTTAGCAGTAAGAGTGTGAAGGTGAAGCACAAAGAAGAAAACAATGAGATGTGTTTTTCCTATTCCAAAGCTTCCATGGGACCACCAGCAAATCCTGCAACCTTCCACAAGCTACTCTCCTACAATTCAAATTGGGCTTTGATTGACCGTGGTAACAACATTAAACCGGTGTGGGAGTTGGTTAAAGATCTTGGAGGCGTTTTTGAGGAAGCTGCTCAAATCCTTCAAAATACGTGGAATTCAGACGAAAATGAAAGAAAGATCAAGTGGCATGAACAAAAAGAAAAAAGAGAAAAAGCACAAGAGATGAAAGATTCCAGAAAAGAGTTACAGCGTATTAAGGACACCCACCTCAAAGAAAAAGTAAGATTATTATTTGCAGTCAGTCAAACCAAATTAAGTTCTTTGAAATAGCCTTCCTAGTTCATTTAACAGATTATATGACAACATTAGCCGGATCACTTTTTCTTATTTGCCAAGTTAAAGTTTTAATGGACTCAACTTTCACTTCCAAAAAATCACGTCCAGTGAAGAAAAATGCTACAGTTGTTATATAAATTTGGCATATATAATGCGTATTTATTTATTTACTTATTTGTTTATTCATTTATTTATGTTTTGGTTACAGCATAGCTATTTCTCAGGTCGTTCTGTGATCTGTGATGAGTTGGTATTTGAGCAGAAAACAGGATTGAAACGCAAACAGGCCTATGGCAAAGCCATAGAGTTTATTTCGAGGAACCCTCGACAACATCTTTGTCAAATCACCCGCCGTGAGTGGCCAAATATAAGAAACTACACCTTGAAATGCTGGGAATGCTTGGAGAAGCCAACGTTTGATAGCGACAAAAAAGAACATGTCCTTTTCTTCAGCCAAAAATACTTTTATTGGAAGGATAATCTTCCAAGACGAGTTTAAATGCACTCGTATGGACTAGTACTTATTGATGTTTCTAAAGTATTAGTACCAGGTACGGATTCACCACTAACAAAACGTAAAACACTGAACGCCTTGGGCAGTGTGTCTGCACTAATCCCAATCCGTGATGATTGTCTTTACGTCATTCACAAGTCAGTTAAAGACTGGTTAACAGACAACGTTTCATGTTATGGGGAGCGTAAATTCATCGTGGATGAAAATCAGGGACACTCTATACTTGCAGCCCTGTGTACTGACGAACTCGGTGAAAATCTGAAACGGAAAGGCGTGCATAACATACAGAGACTGGTGCTCCGCGACTTAAAAGTTTCTTTTAAATAAGCTTGGAGAACAGGAGAAACTAAACAAGCCGAGAGGAGAACTGCAAAGTAGGAAGGCCTCCTCCAAGCTTGGAGTTTTGCCCAGTGCCTTAGAACACATGTAAGCCCAATAGAAGGAAAAAACTTAGAGGTAATCTAACATGAGTCACTCCACAAATTCGAAAATTGAAACGTAAAAGGAATAACCTGTCCATCAGGGCCCGGTTCCTCGACAGATGGTTAAGCTTAATCCAAAATTAAGCCAAATTTTTAAGCAAGGTTTTCTTGTCTAGGAAAATGCAACTCGAGCTTACAAAATACTCTTCAGCCCGCTTTACTCCGAGATGCAATAATGAGAACACAAAATTTTACTCCAAGCAATGCATAGGAATGTAAAATACAAAAACGGAACAAAATTTTAATCCTGGATTAGCGCTAATCGGCCTTTCAGGAATCGGATCAGGAAAAAACGGATGGGTTAGACGGCATCGGAATAAAACAAAAGTTAAGCGCGACTAAAAGCCCTAAAAAGAGTAATTCAATGTGAAATGAGGGAAGCTTACTGATCAAAGATCGACGTTTGTCCGGGAGACGATTTTCAGGCGTTCTATTAATTATCCAACTGAAGCAGATGGATTGAACGTGTTGGACGATTCAAACTCATCCATCCTTATTGGAGTTTTTCCCTTTGTATTTAAGACCCGAAGTGCCACTCAGAGAGCGTAAATTGTAATAATTAAAATCCTTGATATCAACCGACACCTTAATAGGCATATCATGCAGCTCTGTACCAAACAATAGGTAGCTTAAGCAACGACGACGGGGACGGCAACGAGAACGGCAAAAACGCAATAGGGTAGATTAGCAAAATAATAACTTTGCACGTGCAACACGCTTTTTTGTACATTTCTCAGCCGTCGTTGCACGACTACAACGTGAAAGTGCCTAATTTCACGCTCTGTCGCGGACGGGAACACAGTACAAGACAACATTTTTCTTTTTCTATTGCTCAACTTTGATACAGCCCTGAAATAAGCGAGATAAAGTTTTAACGTTTTCGTAGCCGTAGCCGTCGCCGTAGTTGTTGCTTAAGCTCCCTAATAATGTGCGTGGAGTACTGTTTTGCGTTTTTTTTTGGAAGATCTCTGCCGCATGGCAAGTTATCGATCAATATTCTTTGTACAACGGTTTCTTTAGAGTGAAAGAAACCTTAAAAGCTTTGGGCAAACTGAATACAGCTTAGAACACGGTTTTTTCAAACACTGGCTAACTAAACTCAGCATTTACTTTCTATCAAAAATAGAATTATCCTATTTTTTATTTCATCTTTAATCGTAGTCACTTTCTTCGGAAGCAACTGTCTGGTTTTGCTAGCGCTGTTGTTTAATGTGTTCAATGTAAGTTTTCTTTTCGAGCACAATTAGGCCTAAGGATGTAGCACCAGGCCATAAATTGTAATATAATAAATATTTAAAGAAGAAATAACGGGATATCCGCCGTAATTATGAGTTCTTGGATATTAACTTCTGCATCAAAAAGTAATGTTTCAAATCAAGTAATGTCCACCACTGGGTATATTACGAAATCACTATGACAAGCTGTCCAGTTAGCTTGAGTGGATAGAGCGTTGCGTCCGCTCATTGCAAAGCCCAGGGTTAGATTCCTGGTCAAGTCTGAATTTTTTCAGGTTAATTTTTAACCGCTTAGGTTGTTCATTCTACTATGAAGATCATGTTTACTTTCATATTGTACGAACCTAAACGTATTAAATTGTCTTGTTTATGTGTAGAAACATACTCGTATGTTTTAAATGAGGTGTAGTCAATTACTTACAGGTAGCTAGTGTAAATTAATTTCAATTTTTTACATCATATCTTTTTAGAATCTTATTTCATCTTTTTGGAGTTTTTATTGTAGTTGTATATATTTTTGTAAGCAATTTGATCTTTATTTTTATGACAGGTCTTTGTAATTATTTTCACACTACCCCACAAACATTGAGTTTTAAATCCTATCGTCTTAAAATAAAGGACATGATAATGATGATGATAATGATGATGATGATGATGACGATGATGATGATGATGATGATGATGATGATGATGATGATGATGATGATGATGATGATGATGATGATGATGTTAATACAGTACTCTATTTGATATGTTCTGTCGAATATCTCTACGAACAGTATGGCATGCACGTAAGGTGTTGTCGGAGTACAGATTTTGTAGGGCGTCCAAGAAAACAAGAAGTTGAGTTGAACGCGGTTTATGACTGAGCTTCTTAGTTCTCCAGCGAGTACTAAGCTGTTTTTTTTTTTTGATACCTTCCCTTTACAAAGCAGTTATACTTATACTCAACAATTAAGTTAATTGTGTTTTTTTTTTTAAAAAAAGGATCAATAGTATCTTATGCACAAAATAGATGTCTGCCCGTGATATGAGTTTGCTAACAAAAGAAATTGAAATCCAGCTAAGTAAGGCTACACTTGGCGGAATTTGTAAAAATATATCGCCTCGATAACGTTATGACCAACCCGACACAACTATCAAAACCGTTAGTTGTGATGACTAAGTTTTCCTAGGATTCTGTGGAACAGATTCCAGTTTACAGTTGGAAAAGCAAGTAAAATTTGGCTCAGAATGCTACGACTGAGTGCAAAGAACTTTAAAGGTGTTAGGACACGTCTAGCTTCAACAAGATTTTAATGAGATCAGAAAGACTAATCATTATGCAAGCTTCGGAGTAGACATGTGAGGGAACGTGCCACAAAGACAAAGAAAGCTCCTTACTCAAAAGACCTATTGTTTCAATATCGCAGCTACAAACACCAATTAAGGAGGTAATTACTTTTCTAATAGCGAATATCTATTCTCAAACCAAAATTAGTTTCTTAAGATGTTTCCTAACTTTAGTTAAGACCTAGTTGCGAAAAACTGAAACCACAGTCATGATGTTTCCTACACTAAAAGGACCATCTGAGATTACTTCTTTTTTATTGTTTCAATATCCCAACACAAAAAGAGTTGGCCTAGTGACTCCTTGTAAAAGAATTAAACCGACTAGCAAAAGTTTACTAGTGAGATCGTTGTACAGAATGGTGATCAGTTATAGCCAAAAAACCGAGCTAAGAAGCGAGGTTGCCTCGGCGGCAGATTCATAATCCCGCTCAATGTATCAAATTTTGCATAACCCTCTAAAACTTGCATTTTTGACCATATTTGGGTGTAAGTAAGACCCCATATTTGGGCAGTGACGTCATGATCTTGTATTTACAACTCCCTGGTTGGAACATTGGGTGATCTCGTCTGCATCTGTTTGTTTTCTGTTCAACAGGCCCTAACAGGTGAGCAAGCTTGAATACGATTTCTAGATTTGAANAACCGTTAGTTGTGATGACTAAGTTTTCCTAGGATTCTGTGGAACAGATTCCAGTTTACAGTTGGAAAAGCAAGTAAAATTTGGCTCAGAATGCTACGACTGAGTGCAAAGAACTTTAAAGGTGTTAGGACACGTCTAGCTTCAACAAGATTTTAATGAGATCAGAAAGACTAATCATTATGCAAGCTTCGGAGTAGACATGTGAGGGAACGTGCCACAAAGACAAAGAAAGCTCCTTACTCAAAAGACCTATTGTTTCAATATCGCAGCTACAAACACCAATTAAGGAGGTAATTACTTTTCTAATAGCGAATATCTATTCTCAAACCAAAATTAGTTTCTTAAGATGTTTCCTAACTTTAGTTAAGACCTAGTTGCGAAAAACTGAAACCACAGTCATGATGTTTCCTACACTAAAAGGACCATCTGAGATTACTTCTTTTTTATTGTTTCAATATCCCAACGCAAAAAGAGTTGGCCTAGTGACTCCTTGTAAAAGAATTAAACCGACTAGCAAAAGTTTACTAGTGAGATCGTTGTACAGAATGGTGATCAGTTATAGCCAAAAAACCGAGCTAAGAAGCGAGGTTGCCTCGGCGGCAGATTCATAATCCCGCTCAATGTATCAAATTTTGCATAACCCTCTAAAACTTGCATTTTTGACCATATTTGGGTGTAAGTAAGACCCCATATTTGGGCAGTGACGTCATGATCTTGTATTTACAACTCCCTGGTTGGAACATTGGGTGATCTCGTCTGCATCTGTTTGTTTTCTGTTCAACAGGCCCTAACAGGTGAGCAAGCTTGAATACGATTTCTAGATTTGAAATTGCTATTAGTGCTCTGATATGCTTTATAACCTGCGTTTAAAGCAGCAGCTCATCAAGGAATAGAGTTTTACGCTCCAGTTTTTGTCAGAACCAGCTTGTTCTTCGCAGTTCGATTTACATTGAGATAGCGTGTTCGCTCTCCTCTCAGAACCAGGGTTTTCAATGTTATATTTTCCCTTGTAAATTGAATTTAATGCGGTTGGTAATCAAGGAATAGGTTTGTATTATTTAAAACGTTTATCAGGACCAGCGTGTTCTTCGCGGTTCCATTTACATTGAGCCGGTCCTTTTCTCCCGCGAGGAATACAACGCTTTTGAGGACCTTTTGTTTTTTAGAAGTTATTTTTGCGTTTCGAGAGATTTTTGTCAACCAGCGTGTCCAATTTTGCAGCTCGAACACAGTGAAGGCAGCCCTAAACTCCCATGAGGAATGCAACAAATTTGCGGACCTTTTGTTTTAAAGACCATAATTATGAATCATTTTGCTTTCCGAGAGACTCTTTGTCCTGTGCCACTCGCTCATTACGTCTTTGTATTTTATTAAAGTTTATATTTTATACCTCTGATACATTCGGCCCCATTCTTGCGCTTTTCACACATTTTGCTTACACCAATTTTTTCAGATGTATATTACCATGCGAAATGGTAATATACCTGATGATGTCGTTGATCGGCGAAAGCTCGAAATTTAGTTTTAATTTTTAATTTTAGCAGTCAAAGGCTTCACTTGAACTATATTTTACTTTCGAATTCTAACGTTTGTAGTTTTGAATTTCCATAAAATAGAAGTGCTAACTTGCTCCAATTTACCAACAAAGCTTCAACCAATGTTGTCATTTGTTAATAGAATTGAAGCCTAGATGATGTACCAAGTTTTTTTCTACAGTTGAGTGCCATCCTTTTGTATGGCGGAATCCATTGTAAACCTCTAAAATTATGTAACAAATCGCGAAGACCTGGATAGGCACATTCCACAAAAGATAAACGAATTCGCCTCGTTGGCACTTGCCGGAAGGTACTCCTAGTTATAGTAACTTAAACACCCACGGTTCGCCTTTAACAAAGGATAATTTTGACATGATAAAATTCTTAATTCTAGACCGACCTAACATTAATCTTATTAATCATGATATGTATTGATTATACGTGTTTCCCCAAAACAGTTCAAATATCCAACACAAAAACAAATATTACCCGTATTAGCGAGTAAGGAACCGAAGCGAGAGGTTTAGTTGGCTTGTATTAATTATTGTCTAAGGAATTTGAAACAATAAGGGATTTTGTCTCCACTTATGTCCAGGATCGATCTCGTTAGCAAAGATTTGCTAGCAAATTGTTTTCGCAATTTTAGCAAAAGTTACGGTTATTATCATCAAAACAGCAATTGCAATATGTCTTGGAAAGCCGGGTTTGGTGTGGAAACAACACTTTTGCACTTGCCAGTGAACGTTTTGATTACCAAAACAACACTTATTAAGCTCGTGCAATAGAGAAATTTGATTAGCAACACAACTCTCAATCACGCACCATGGAAAGTTTTGATTAGCAACAATTAACATTTCTCATTTTCCCACCGCCGTTATAAAATTTTCATGTTGTTCTTCCAACCAAATTATTTTGCTCTAGATCCCTGTCGCAGTTTTTCCCGTTGAACTTCGCTAGGTTGTCGCCCTACATTCTCGTTTTCGCTGTCTTTCTCTTTCTCCATTCTCTAAATTTGTGGACGTAACAATTAATCTAACTTAATACTTTCGACGTTCACGAATATAGAAATATTTTTCGCTTTCCATTTTGTCTGTACATTGACTATTTAATTGTCTCTGCTTCACAAGAAGCGGTTGACCATGCGATTTCCCGCCAAAGAAATGCCGAGTCGCCATACCTGTTGATGCGGAAGGGCGGGCATACACCGCACTACCAAATTTTCTCGAAGAGTAGACTATATTCGACTGATATGTGATACCAATAGATATTCCTTTACTGTTTTATCATTGCCTATAGACTTGTCCTGTTTAATTTTCAACTGGAATTCTCTATGTTTCTCACGGAATTAGACGCTTCTATTTTATGTGCGAGAACAGCCAGGGGCACCCAACGACTGTTTTCTGTGAAATATCTGTTCGGAAAAGCAAATATTGCCTAGAATTTCCTATAGCTTGAGGAAGGCTTAAAATTTCTAGATGAACGTTCCATTCATGTACAATTTTCGATGCTTATCTACTAAAATTCCCTACGATTTTCTGAGGTAAAATGTTTTCCATTTCACTTCCCAGGTTAAGCTACTTTTCGGTAGAGGAAGGAAACCTAAAATTTTGGGAACCGAAAATACGATGCGGAGAGGAATCGGAAAAATTCGCACTTTCTTAAAACCTCAAATTGCAGCTAAAACTTTCGGGAAAATGATACTGAGGCCCTTGGAATTTCAAAAAGACTCAAAGTTGCCCTAGAATAACCGAACAGATAAAAATTTTTTAGCGCCACTTGGAATTAAAAGTACTATGCAATCGGCGACAAGATGAGTTGAGACACTTCGCCCAAAACTGGGCTTTTTTACGTTTTACTTACTTCAAAAGGAGGAAATATAGCATTCCTCCCCCATCCCCTCCGTGCAATGTTGTGCCCTTGTTCTAGCTACCTATTGAAAACAACAAACACTCCAACTTTGAATGGAGGGGACAGGGGAGTGGTGCGGATTCTTTTGTTCTCCGAAGTTACCCTATTTGAGTACAATTTCTGTCTCAACAATTTTTCGCTGATTGTGGATAGCCTAATAAGTGTTTGCAACGTATTTTGGAGGAAACCGTCGTTGGGTGCCCCTGAACAGGCAAAGCTTGTATAAATGAACTGGACGAAATGGAGCCTACAAATTAAATATAACTAGGTGTTTTTTTAAATTTGAAAGTACATGAGTAAATGCTTGAGTCAGAGCTAGAAGAAAATGCGGAGAATAAAGTGAAGAAAATTAGGAATTAGGGTGGTTAAACCTTTTTTAAAAAAGGAAAAACATTTTGTTTTTGTGTATTGGTGTAGAAAAAAATAGGAAAGCCCTTCGAGTAAATTTCCAAAGTGTGAGCAGATGATAAACGAGGACTGAGTTTTTAGTAATTGCTTGTTTTTATTTTCTACCTTACTTTACTTGCTTGTGAAAGTATTCATCAAGATCACGAACGGCATAGTGATTAATCTTGAGGAAGACAAAGGATTTTTATGTGTTTGGCTGCTTAACTATGTCAGCAACTTTGCCGAATCGAGACTGGAGGTGGGAAGATATGGACGCCTGGATAACGGGTATTTTTCGCATCGATGGAACCTTCTTGGCTCTATGCTGTTTTAAAATATCACAATCAAGGATTTGTTCGTTGAAATTCGCGAAGCACCTTTCGGTAATACTAATATATTTTCACGGATATTCAAGTTCAATGAAAAAAAGCAAAAACATAACAAAACAAAACAATTGGACCCGACAGTAGTCTGCGTAGCACGCGCTTGTCAAAGCGTCAGTCAAATAATTTTACAGTTGATTGGTTAGCCAGGGGTAAGCTTCAAAGAGTAGTACACATTTTGAATCCTTGGTTCCAAGCTTCTCTTTCGCCTCAACGGACAAATGTAACTCAATAGTCAAATTATTAGTTGAATTATTTACCTCAAGGGGAAGAGGTTTTGTTACAACGATTAAATTTGACGCTTAAACGGGCGAAGAATACTTTAATTTGCATTTGGTACCGAAGTCGCTTTGGACCAAAAGCTTGTTTGCCTCTTATCTGTCTTTCTTTTCTTCCCGAGACCAGCAAGTTAGAGTCATCAGTTTACTCCGAATAGAATTATTTTTATTCATTACCGCTGAATGCATAGAGGAGAAAAACTATCTTCATGAAGTGGGATTTGATCGATATCTTCGCACCTCCATTAGCCTGGGAGCAACCTCTCCAGGGCGCTTCTGCGGCGGTGCGGGAAAAGGAAAGGAGAGCTTGCAACTACGTCTCTGGAATTTGAATATCTGCATCGAAAAAGTTAATGCGAAATGCTGATTGGCGGAGATGACATTAGTAATGACGTCATTACCTTTGGCACATGTTTTCCAATGTTTTTTTACATTCGCGCTCGTTTCCTCTTCGGGCTGATTGTCGGAAATCTGACAGCTCAGTCGACGAGGAGCACAGGAAAATTGGAGGTGGAATTCAAATTCCAGAGACTTAGTTGGAAGCTCTCCTTCCTTTTCCCGCCCCGCCGCCAGAGTGCCAGGGAGAACTTGCTCGCAGGCTACACCTACATTTGTTCGCGAATCGGCAATGTTAAGTGTATCCGGTCTGGGTTTCGTGCCGGCTCAAAAGCTTTCAGGTATACCTTTAGTGTGAACGTAAGGGTAACCTAAGAGATAGAGGTATTATACGAACACGTCAACAATTTTTATACTTGTTTGAACTTCATCTGGCTTGCTACCGCTATTTGCTCTTCCCGCGAAACGACAAAGCCAACATCTTTGTACATTTCATAGGACAAGTCCACCGTTTTGCCAAGACCACCTTATCGATGCAATAAAAACGTATAGAGAACCCTGCACTGTATATTGATTTAATATGCTTATATTAGCTACCGGCAGTTCTTGTTGACCAATTAAAATTTTCTCTGTAGAGATATTTCCGGAAAATTTACAATTTTTCTGGTTGCACTAAGCCATAATATGATGATGATAAAATATAACTACTTTCTCTCATGATTGATGCTCTTTTAAAGTGACCTTTTATTTAATCGTCTCCTAGATTAATACCGTGGGTATTGGCACTGTTCTGGTCAAAAGTGGATACAAAAGAGACTGTGAACAATGAAACACCAGTTAAGTTTTAATTTATCATTGCTTAGAAAGAAATAAACGAGTAAAACATGTTTTTTTTCTCCTAAAAACAAGGTAATTAAGTAAACTTGTCCCTTCTTCATTTGTTACTAAGGTTGGCAGTTTCAAGAAATCCAGAAGCAAAAGAAAACCCGTATTGCGGATTTATTCCTGCAGATTTGGCTATGTCTGCGCCCATCTTAACTGCATCTGTGGGATTCTCCTTTGCAAGTTGAGCGACTGCATCAACCGCTCCTTTCAGGGCACCACCTTGAACAGAAGCTAAATTCAAATAGGGAAAATGGTGAATTTCGTAACTTAATGTATTTAAACAACAGTCACTTATGTTTGAATTGTAGTGGAATTTGAATGAAAGTCAGTCTGCCAAAACTTTCCCTTGAGTGCCCCCTCCCATTCCTCCCCTTCCCCCCCCCGCCTCCAAAAGGAGGCAAAAATTGAATAAGGAGTAGAATTGGAGGTTGTGGTAACTTTCAGTGCTAACGCTTGGAAAAGAGTTTGTCACAAGGCGTTAATTTGTTATTATCTAGTACTGTAATCTCATTGCTAACTGAGTTCTACAGCGAATAAAGGGCGGGTGATAGGGGACACTAAACAAAATGAACCCGACCTCTACGACATAGCCCTTTCAAAAGAAAAAATCGTTAAGACTGATTACTTACTTATGTCACCACAATGCTGCTGCTGCTCATTTTCGTACTGTTGCTTCACCCATGCCGGAGCGTTTGACCATTCTTGGTGTGTGTTGTAAAACCTGCCCGTTAATGAACCTGCAGATTACGTGTGCAAAGTCAGTGAAGTAAAAAGAACACTGTTTCGAATAAAGAGGCGAAATTCGTAAAAGACTTTTTAATTCAACTTACCAAGCTTTTTAAATATTTCGTTCATGGTGTTGTTTCGATTCAGTACTTCACGTCCAGTGACTGCCTACTCGATGCTGTCAAGCCTAATTACTCAGTGAACTTGCTAGTTCATGTCAGTGAAAGCGGGATTTTATAGTGTCCCATATTAACACTCGTGCTTGGCTATCCAGTCCAGATCAAGCGGCTTCTTTGTGCAGTAGTGCCTCGTATATTAACTTCCGTGCCGCTGAAAAACTAGCTATTTTAGTTACAGATTGTTATTTTTAGTTTTCTTGGTTTCCACATTAACTCCATAGCCTGGATAGAGCGCTGTCCATCGCATAACAAAACCAGAAGGCACATTATTCAGTTTTTTCCTTTGTATTTTTAATAATATATTTCTTTTTTTTTTCTAATTTTACCATCATATTAGTAATACTTAACAAGAAACGTTTTGAGCTGAAAAACGTGTTCGTGAAAATCAATATAAATTCACATCATTATTTAGAAAGTTGTTGTTGTTGTTGTTGTTGTTGTTTTTTTCAGGCTCTATTGGAAAACAGTATACTAGTTCTTCTTCTTCTTTTTCTACCTTGAGGAACAGGGTTGGGGTTGACTGGTCATTAGCTAAAACTAAAAAACAAAAGAATCGGTAATCTCTGTCGTCCGAGAAAAAAAAAATATGAGCATTAGCAAGAGCCATTTTTTTTTTTTAAAAAAAAAGAGATTACTCACTTGTTCATTGAGAAAAAAGTCCTAGTTTTACTTCTCTTGATTTACAACCTCTTATTCTTAGTTTCCTCTTCCAGAGACATTTTTAATAAGTCTTTTTGTTTTAGTATTATTTTTTTTTCCGGTTGCAATAATTTTAGCATACAGCACCCTGGTTAACGTGAACCAGTATCATTTTAAAAGGATATTTCAATTCTTTTCTAAAAACAGGAAATATATAGGATCAATATATAGGATCAGCATCACGCGGGCTCTCAAGTCCTAGAATCTTTTCGCCCTTTGTAAGGGAATCCGGATTCTGGCATCAGGGATATTTTTGTTTGTGGAATTCAGAATCCGGGAATTTTTTTTTTGGAATAAACGATATACTGGGCTCTTGACGCCAGAATACAGCTCAAGGAGTTTGGAATACCATTATCACCATAATCTTTTGCCTAGTAGCTTTCGTGACTTGTTCTTAAGTAGTAATCAAGTCCATCAATACGAAACTCGACTAGCCTCTCAGTATAGACCTCATTTTTGTAGAACAAATATAAAGCAATTCAGTATCCTCCACCGAGGACCTAAAATCTGGAATTCGTTGCCTATTTCACCAATTAGCTCTCCTTCTATATTTGTTTTTTTTTAAAAAATTAAAGAATTATCTCACTGATAGCCGATCTGTCTCTTAATTTTCTGATCTTGCTCACTCTGCACTCAGCCATGAATTTAGTTCACTAGGTAGTTGAAGGAAACCTATTGATATAAGCTTCAAGCTTCGTTAGGCTTCCTTGCCACATTAATTTTATAATTTAATTAACAACTTTTGTCCATGTTGTATAAGGTTTTGTGAGTGACTAAATAAAATAAATAAATAAATAAACTGAATGGTAGATTCCTGGAATGCTCTTTGCATTTTAAGCGGAACAGAAGGTGAACGCAAACCACGGCATCCCAAGCCACGTGTCAAAAAAAGAATAACTTTTCAATGTTTCTCTAAAAAAATACGAGGGACGCGAGGAGATTGCGCGCGCGGAGGCTTTGCAAAGCAACGGCAAAGACTGAAGGCGAAAGTGTCAATTTGAGGGCATCTTCCCGCTCCAGCGACATAAAACGCTAGTGTGCCAAAAATAAGACATCTAGTTGCCAAAAATAAACATAGTGCGAGTGCTTGCCCTATCTAAATCCTATTGAGTCGCTATGAGCAAAATCTTTCCATACGCACGACAGTGTGCATATAAAGAATAAATAAGCACATTTTCACTGTCAATTTGTGAAAAAAATTCCTTCAAACTAGACGATTGTGGCGTGTTTGTAACCAACCAATAGAGGGTTTGTTTTTCTGCTCCACGTGTTAAGAAATTATTGCAGTTATTCAAAAAGCAAATATTTTAGTCTGTCACTAAATCGAGTTATGGATGCACTTGGTAAGTTTGGAGAACACTCAAGAAGCTAGAGTTGCTCCAGGCTTTCTCTCCTACTCTCCAAACATCCAGTGTGCATAGAAATAGTTATTGCCCCCGTAGGGATTTCTCCCAGAAGGGAAAATCCCGAGGAAGTACTCTAGTAACTCCCACGTATATTAAGGAAAGTACTTACAGCTGAAATATACAGTCAGTATGCCAGAAAAAATCTCGATTTGCTTGAACAGGGCCCGCGAGGAATCGGTAGGTAATGATGGCTTTCTATTTTTTGCGCCTGCAAATACCACATGGTTAAGATGACGTAAAGACAGAAAATCCCCAAGGGACCGCTTAGGTAGATTCTTTGACATTTATTTTACAGTCACACTTCTATAGTCTTTTGCGTTATGTGTTAGTAGTGACATTCCGTGGAGCAGTTGTTTTGAAAGTTATGGACCCTCGACGCTCGTTAAGCGCAGATGAAGTTATAAGGTGCGAATAACTGTGTATATATACTGTAAACACTTGGAGAGTTTTCCAGACGCGAGTTCACAAATCTTAGATTGGAAACCTTGCCAGACACTCTTTCTCTCTCTTTGACCGGAATAAGACTCAGCCCCAAACAAGCAAGACGAGTGGATCAACGGCTAGCTTATCACTAGCAGAACGATGGACGATTACAGAAATTCGCCGACAAAAAACCTTGCCAGACACTCTTTCTCTCTCTTTGACCGGAATAAGACTCAGCCCCAAACAAGCAAGACGAGTGGATCAACGGCTAGCTTATCACTAGCAGAACGATGGACGATTACAGAAATTCGCCGACAATCAAATTCTGTGCTGAATTATTCCCTGCTCACAGATGTCTTTCCGCTATCATAAGTTTAAAATAAGACTAGAATGCGCGAGCGTGAATTGATCAAACGTCCTTTTAATTTCTAAGGCTTACTTTCCGGCAAACAATATGAACTGTATGTAAAAAGTGAAAGAGAAAAAGCGAAAAATTCAACTTCTAATTTTCTACCATTCTCTAAACTGAGAATGTTTTGATTAAAACTGTGAAAATCAAACTTAAGCTGTGCATGGAACCTTGCGTTTCCTGTTTTTATCTCACATATTGTATGAAATATGTGTGAAAATCTTCATTATGAATGGGTATATTTCAAAGAACAACACAAGGAACAAGAATACTATTGACCGACAATATACAGAACGGGGGCAGCTGTAATGTCAACTATTACTAGTATTAAATAAGCAGATAGGAGTAAGCTTAAGCTTTGTTTCTGTACACGTCATCTCTTGTATAAGGCATGGGTCGCACCTGGCAAATTTTTTTGAAGAATTTGTTTACCTTGCGGTAAAAATCTATCATCGGGGAACATTACCAAGTGCGACCCCAAGTTTTCAAGTTGGAAAAAACTTTGAAAATCGCAAAATACATCAAAGACGCCGTAGGCTTGTGTGGGGCAGGCAGATTTTGGAAAACTCGAGCTAAACAATAGGAATCACAGCGGTAACTGTTAGCGCTTGACAGGGAAAGATGATCAATTTAAAACACGATTACACTACAAGTAGTCTCCCATTTTTCCTCAGGGATAGTAGAGGGAGCCAAGCGCTAGCGCGCGTGAAAATCACCCCACGCGAGAAAAGGCGACACGCTCTCTCCCCACCGCGTCTCGCCTTTCTCCCGTCGGGTGATTTTCACGCGCGCTCGCGTTTCGCTCGCTCTACTATCCCTGAGGAAAAATGGGGGACTACTCGTAGTCTAAAACATGATCAATTTGAAGATCTTTGAAACAATCGCAGAAATATTTTCTGACCTTCGCGTTTTCATTGTGAACGGATGAGGCTGCTACTACATACTCTTCGCCAATTCAACGTTTTTACGAAAACTCTATTCAGGCGAGCAATTCACAAGCTTATAATCCTTCGCCATTTCAACGTTTTTACGGGAACTCTTTACAGGCGAGCCAATAACAGTTTACTCAGGCAAGTACAGTCAGAGGATTATTTGTTATTGTCCGAGCTAAATGCAGTCGCAGCCAAGCACTTTATTTTCTTTATCTCTCCTATCCTCCTGAAACTGGAAAAGGAGGAAAACGATCCTATGATCGGACGACGAAAAGTTAATGTTCTCTGGTATATGGCCGACTTGGATTCAGACGCCGAGCTTTTCATGTGCCAAACCTAATGCATCATTAAATTATATTATAACATATTTCGCAAGCAGTTTGGCCGAAATAAACACTTTTCTCCTTTGAATTTAGCTCGGCTGAAATTAAGATCGGCGTGTGTCAAATGGACACTCCCAGCCAGTCTAAATAATTTGAGCCTAATTTGGCTTGTCTAATCACAAGGCCAATACAGTCCAGTTATCTAGGACTGATTTGGACCCAGGGGCTGAACCGAGTCCCAGCAGTGTGCATAGAATTAGCTTTTGATGGGGCTGTTTTTAATGGCTAATAAATTGTGCCCAAAATGTCTCCAGGAGAGGCTTTCCCCTGCAGGGCTAAATTGGTTCTTTGGGGCTGAAACAGATCTTTTCATTTTACCATGTATTCCAATATTTCGAAATAAACCAAACCAGACAAATGAGATGATATATTTTCAAGTGAAATATTTATCAATCCGGACTCTTTGGTCTTTTATACATTGCTTTCGCTCCAACAGTGAGCTGAAACCAAATACTTAAAACAGACGATAAGCCTGAACAAGTAAACTTTGAATTGAAACGAACATTTGAAAGAACGGATATTGTTTTCACGAATGGATAACGAGAATGAGTAACGAAAGGTACTTAGTGCCAATGAGAATTTGATATCAACGGAGCAAGCATCAGTTCATTATTGCGAGAATGATATTGAATAATATTGACTAAAAAAGAATAAGTGAACCCTTGTGTGATCATGTCCGTAATTCTCATGACCACTTTGTTTTTCAGATCATTGATATTACAAGGAGAAATTTGATGCTGATCGCTCTTAGAGCTTAAAGGGTTAAGACCATATTTACGCATTGAAATTGTTTCCTTTCTACTGTTTCAATGGAAAGGGAGGACGAGGATTGAAACTTGAAAAAGTAGAGACGCCTACAAAAATTACCAAAACAGTTATCATTGTTAGTGCGCTCTAGTGAAATTACTTTCATAAATTGTCTTCTTAACTCTAAAGGAGCAATTTGCATCTGGGGAAATAGAATAAGAGACAAATTCGCATAGAATTGACCTAAAACAGCAATATCCTCGTGATATACCCAAACTAAAAGCATATTTTGCTGATTCTTGTGCCACAACGCACCAACGTAACTATTCGGAGATCGTTTTATTTTGTTGTGCTTGTGCCAATGCACTGCCTTGTGGCGGGAGCAGACATGGGAAGGAGCTAAGAAGGGCACTTCGGTTAACTTATGATAGATGTGTGCAGCCGTTCATAAGCACCCAACGAACCTGTTGGAAATCAAAATAGAACTGACTGGCTCCTCTTTTTGAAGGCCCAGGAATTAAGACTGTTTCTCCACTGGGCGCCAATAAGTCAAAATCTTTCAATAGGTCGTTTTTATTACTTTTCTTCCCATTGTTGAAGAGGCATTTCGGTTCTATACAGCAACTTACAAATTTTGCTATTCTTCTATACATGCAGGTATTCAATCAAAGGACCGCAAAATAATGATGAACCTCCGTGGCACTTTTAACTAAAGCTTACATACGGGAGCGCCCTCCGCCATCCCATTCGTGATATCAACTGTGACATGATGGCAGTTACCCCTGCTAATGAAACTAGACACCTAATTGAACTGTGTGAATTGTTTCAATATACTCAATTGATCAAGGAGCCTACACATGTCACTTCAAGTACTAAATCACTTATCGACTTATTTCTTACCAATGAGCCGGTCAAATTTGCTACATCAGGTGTATCTCCTATTGGTTGCAGCGATCATAGTTTGATCTGTCTCTCGCAAATTAACATGCCCTAGGTCGATCCCGCGAATCATTGAATCGAGACAATATAAAACTTTTTTGACTGATGACTTTGTGAATGACATGGCGCTGGTTCCGTGGGACACAATTGAGCAGATTGATAACCCTATTGGCGCATGGGAAATGTGGAAACAATCATTTCTAGCAGTAGCCAACCTTCATGCACCTGTTAAGAAAAGGAGAGTTAGAAACTCTAATGCTCCCTGGCTCACCCCTGAGATCAAACGATTGATGTGGGAAAGAGACAGGATATAGCGCATCGCAATTGTCACTAGTGATCAGTTGAAATGGGCAGAGTACAGGAGACTTAGAAATCGTGTTAACCATTCTATTAAGGCCTCCAAAAAGAATTACTATCATTCGTTTTTCGAGGATAACGTTGGGAAAGCTAAAGCGACTTGGAATGGAATTAATACGTTATTATCGCGAAAGAAAAACTTTGCTCCGGTTTCAAAATTGATTATTGGTGACAAGGTGATAACTGACCCTCATGAGCTAAGCATTTTGTCGATATTGGTCCTAACTTAGCGGCGAACATAAATCCCCCTGGAGTCAGTTTTCGTGATTTTGTAGAACCGTGTGATAGCACCTTCGAGCTCGAATTACTGACTATTGATGGACTGCGAAAACTTGTGAATGATATTCCTGTGGGTAAGGTTGATGGCCTCGACGGTATTCCAACTTGCCTCTTAAAGCTTTCATTTCCATCCATTGCGTCTTCCCTTACACATATTTTTTAATTTAGTTATTTCTAAGGGAATTATTCCCAAAGACTGGAAGAGTGCTAGAGTAACTCCAATTTTTAAAGCTGACTCGAAAGTTGACCCAGCCAATTACAGGCCAATTTCTGTGCTTTCTGTAATTGCCAAACTCTTTGAAAAAGCCATCTTTAATCAGGTTTATTCATATTTAAATGATAATAAGTTACTTTCGAAATATCAGTCTGGCTTTAGACCTATGCACTCGACCCTTACAGCTCTTATTGACATCACTGACAATTGGTATCTCAATATCGACAATGGCTTGACAAATGCCATTCTGTTTATTGACTTGAAAAAGGCTTTTGATACTATTGACCATGAGATCCTTCTGTTAAAATTGGAGCTGTATGGGTTTAAAGGTGTGAGTCTCAATCTTTTCCGAGACTACCTCTCAGATAGAACAGTTATAAACAACTTAAAATTCCGAAACTAGCTTCATAAGTTGTGGGGTGCCTCAAGGTTTAATCCTCCGGCCCCCTACTATTTCTATTATACATTAATGATCTCCCTAACCGTAACCTCCTATCGGATGTGAGAATGTACGCCGATGACACTAATCTCACGTTTGCCTCCAAAGACCCTCATGAGTTGTTTTCATCCCTGACTCATGATTTGGGCAATCTGAAGCAATGGCTCGATTCTAACCGTCTAAATCTTAATGTCCTCAAGACTAAATGTCTGTTTACAGGCACGAGGCAAAAAATCTCTTTGCTCCCTAGCGATCCACTTATATCCCTCGACGGGCATTCAATTGAAAGAGTCAATAGTTACAAATGCCTAGGCGTTCAGGTTGATGAAACACTCTCGTAGGAGGCTCACATCTCCGAAGTCAATGGTGAAGTTGCAAAAGTACTAGCTGCCCTGAGGAGGCTAAGACCAGTATGTCCCCCAGAGCACCCTTGTCACTATTTACAAGTCATTGATTCTTCCGCATCTCCACTATTGCAGCGCTGTCTGGGGCTGTATCGGTAATGGTCTCAGCCAAAAACTAGAGAAGCTTCAAAACAGGGCTGCATGCATAATTACAGGGTCTAGCTGGGATGCCAGTTCTGCCTCGATTCTTCATGCCCTTAAATGGGATAGCCTCGCTGACAGACGTGCTAAGCAACTGAAATCTTTAATGTTTAAAACTGTAAATAACCTTGTACCCGAATACCTGTCTGATAAATTCTCCAGCATTAATACCATTCACAGGCATAATCTTCGAGGTGCGCAACATAACCTGTTTATTCCGCGACCGAACACTGAGGCCCTAAAGAAAAGTTTTCGTTATAGGGGCGCAGTAACATGGAGCAGCCTGTCAGCTAAGGCTAAGCAGGTCACTACTTTAAATTGTTTTTATTCCGCTATTGCACATTAAGATTTTCTTAGTAAGCATTTATTATAGGACTTTTTCAATAATGTTTGTTATTTTTAAGTCTTAGTTTAATGTGCACGGTTCTTTAGAAGACCACTTTTTAGTGATACGGATTCCGTGGTTAAATAAAGTTATTACTTACTTACTTACCCCACCCTTGTAATAAATTACATAAGAAGCATGAATATGGCACTTGTCACGATTTCTCTCTTTTTCCTCCATTGTCAATTCGTATTCGGTTTCAGCGTGAAGTTTGGGGCAACATGTTTGCCGCTTTTCTCCAGCCATCACCCACTTGTCGAGCTTCTGAGGCTTCGGCAACCTACGAAATCATTCTGTTTCCTTGAAGATATACGCGTCCCTTTTGATTGCAAACAGCAAATCAACACTAAACATTAAAAGCAGAAGACGTCCCGCGTAATTGTATTTAAAAAGACGTCCATACAAAGTTATTTAAGGTGGAATCCGTGCTAAACACTCTGCAAGTTCACTGAAAGTCTTCATTTGCAATTTTTGTTTACCCCTCAACGCCTCGCTTTCATGACTAGTCACCAGTTTTTTCCTGCGTGTCCGCCATTTGTGAATACGGTGTATATCGCCAGCACTCAACGTAAGCCTCCGTACTTGTGTTTTTTGGGTTATGATTTACCACACGCATAACCATCCCTGTGCTAATATGGAGGAGGCGTTGTTCGATTGGCCAATCGTGTTACAGTATGACGTCAAAGGGAAGTATCGATTGGTTTCTAGAAAGTTCTCGCGCAAAGAAGTTGTTTCAGCCGAGCATTCTCTTAACCACCCAAAAGCCAGGTACGCGCGTTTTATCCGCGCGATGAACTAATCAAATCGCTCTATCTGCGTTCATTTGCTGTTTCTGTTTTGTTCGCGCGGTTTTCATTCCAACGTCATGCAAAAATCGCTCTCAAGATGCGAAAACACGTTTTACTGAGCTCTTTTTACAAAAGATGGCATATAGCGTTACCTAGCCACTTTAATTACGATCGATCATACCAATTATATAAATTTTATGGATTCCTAATTCATTTTTCGTCTAGATTATCCGCAATGTGGAGTATCTGGGATTCAATAAAAAGGTACGCTACAGGCACCAGGACCAGCGACAAGAAGGATTTAGAGCGTGACAGTGTGGACGGTGTGAATGAGGAAGACGAACGACCAGAGGAAGAAAAAGAAGATAAAACAAAGAAAGAAGAAAAAGAGGAGGAGAAGGAAAGAAAGGGAGAGGAAGAAGAGAAACAGCGTCATGAGTGAATGGTGAAGGACTTGGAATGGTAAAACGAAGACTAGGACCGAATCTGGAAGTACTTAATGGACTGAAAGCCAAAGGAATTGACGTAACCAAACCATGGGTTAAAAGACTAATTAATAAGGTCCCATCGCTTCACTCACTCAGCCGGCTTCTAGCGGAGGAACTGGCAAGTTTGTGCACGACGCCAGAGGAACCAAAAAAGGCCGAAGAGTCGCCAAGTAACAACGATACTGAAGGATCGGGAAAGCCGACGGAATCAGAAAGTTCGGAAGACGAGGGTGGGAAGGCAAGTAAAGGAGAACTAGAGGTTGTGCGTCAACTGGGAAAAGTTGCCGAAGCTTACAACAGGCAGACTTCTGCCCTACCACCTGATCTGAAGCTACCTTCAGAGAATCCATACACAAAGGCAGTCGATGAAGAAAAGTTGAAGAAGCCAAGGAATTGATGAATGAGGCAAAAGCTATGGCCACGGAGCAGTCGGAAGAGGCAAAGACAGCCACAAAAGAGAAAATGGCTGAGATGATGAAGGTCCTTGAGTTGCCATCCGACTGGTGCAAACAAGATACAGTCACCCCCTAGTAGCTTCTGACAGATCTTGGTGGCATAATTAACCAATACAGCAGTATCGCAGAAGTTGCAGAGTCTTACAAAAATCTTCTTGACGCCGTTGCCAAGGCGAGTGGTGGTCGCGCACTTCGGTGTATTTATTGCTCAAAGTGTGTGTCGCCTCAAACGACTGGAAGACCAATTATCTTGATGCCCTCAAACGTCACTCTGACAAATCCTGATGACGCTATGAAGATAAGGTACCTTAATTCCAAGAAAGCAGAGCGGCAGCGAACTATGTGCACACTGTCAAGTCGTCAAGTACAAGTATTGGGTTTGGTGTGGCTGGATTTTACGGAGGATTTGTGGGAGAGATTAAAGGGGCATACAGCACAGAAGAACACCGCGATGAGACGCGATCTGTTAAAACATTCAGTACCAGTGCCTCTGTTCTTCAATTCATTTGGACTGCCAAGAAATGTTTCCAGATAGAGCAGGAGCAAATGAAGCCGGCAGAAATTGCAAAGTTAATGGCAAATTCTATCTGCCAAGTTTTTGAGAAGGACGACGAGGAGAGGAAAGCTAGAGCCCTCCGTTTCATGGAAATGTTTGGGAGTCACGTTCCCGCTGGTGTTCAAACGCTTGGTGGAGTGTTTTTTGGCATTACAGACGCCGAAAGCGAGGGAGTACAACTCTGACCAAAGCAGCCACAGAAAAGCTTCAAACACAGATGTCATTCGGTTTTCTTGGCGGAGCGTTTGGAATTGGGGGAAGCGTAAAAGCAGGGAACCAAAGAAGCACAGGTGAGACTCAGGGGGAGCGAGAAGATCAGAAAAAGACCTCTTATACTTACACTGTTCATGCGATGGGGCCAGCGGCGACAAATCCAGTGGTCTCTCAAAAATTACTGTCTTATAACTCCACCTGGGCCTTGATTGACCGTGGTCCTCATGAAGCGTACATACCAATTTGGGAATTGCTAAGAAATCTGGGGGGCAGTAATGATGACGCAGCTCAAGTCTTGAAAGCCACCTGGGACGAAGACGAGGAAAAGAAAAAAGAAGTCTCTAAAGAATTGAAGAAATTTTACGACAAACGTAGAAAAAAGGAGGACGTTCGAATCGAACTGCAAGAGTTAAGCAAAGAATATCAAGGCAGGGTTTGTATTTTTGAGTTTGGTTACGTCACTTTGTTTTGTCTTTTTTTTTTCCAGCAGGTACAAGTTATTTTGAATATATTATGAAACACTTAAAAACGAATAAATCTAAGAATGCTCCTAGTCCTTAGAAATGGAAAATATCAAGTTCATTCCATGAAGGTGAAAAGGGCTATCGTTCAATACCAACATTTTTCTCATCAAAGCAATTGAAAAGCTATGCTCTTGATATAGAGCGTTTTCACTCACGAGACCAGCATCTATGCAAATTATTGAAACAATAGAAAGCGTTTACATAAGAAGAGAGTTCAACTCCCACAGGATTGGTTTGGGACACCAACATGGCCGCCAATTTATTGTTTTGGGACACCAATATGGCCGCTGTGACGTCATGTAAAAACACTCTGTATTAGGCTCAGTATTTAAATGCTTTTTTCGATTGATCGCCTCGCTAATTGCACATCTCCCATAATACACTTTGTTTTCCCATCATAAGTCCGCATAACCTTTGTTTTTTATTTTCCCTGGGTATTACAAAGGTTCCAGGAGAAATTAAAGACATAGCCTATGCATAATTTGGTGTATTATGATAGATGTGCAAATGGTAAATGGAAAGATAGTACAGTCAGAGACAGTGCTACAAAGCTTAAACAATGACAATTTATAAAGTATCAACATGCCCCTGAATAAAGTTTGTTTAAGATTCCTATTTCTATGACTAATTAAAATTATCTGCAAGAAATAGGCCATTTTGCAGTTATGGATGGAAGCGAGGCTGAGGGTGTGCTTGTTTTGATACAAACCTTCCTGCTTTATTATGTAAATCAAGTTATTCTTATGCTTACTAGTATTTTCAAAAAATAATTTCCATAACAACGCAAAGAAGGTTTGTATCAAAACAAGGTCACCCTCACCCTCGCTTCCATCCATAACTGTAAAATGGCCTATTAAACATGAAATATAAAACGAGCCGTGTTGTAGAGCTTTTCGAGATTCTCAAGGGCGGGGGCTATATTGAGGTGTAGTGTAATTGTTTTGACCAATCTAGTGCGCATTTTTGGAATAGGAAAAATCGAAACGTCGAAGGCATCAGTAATTGGTAGTATCATTATCATTCTCATTCATTCCAAACATTGCGCCATTTCTGATTGGCTCCAAACTAGCCCTTCAACAGAAACAAAAGATAAACCTACGAATCTTGCCTATTTTCACACAATACCAACCATCACCTGCCTAACCTAACGCGTATCTTACAAAAGAGGGCGGTCGCTCAAAGACATAGTCGTGAGAGCCAAACTATGAAAAGGCTATTTTAGACACGCGCTGGGGAGTCGTGTAGGTCTGTCAACCCCATTGTACACCAAATCCGGGTTAAAATGCAACTGGCATGCTTTTTTAATGTTCTCGAGTGATGGTTCTTGATCGAGAGGAACCAGAGTCAATAGCCCGATTCTGGAGTACTTCTGGCATTTGCCTTCCACCTGGCTAAACAATCTCTGTACGGTAATTCCATCGCTCCCTCCGGCAGTAGCAGCTCCCCCTTTGTCGTTTCGTCTTTTTTTGGGCTACCTTCTCCTTTTAATTGTCCCACGTTTGTTCCCTTTTCGACATGTTGCACGCAGAAATGTGGCACGGGCGATTGACTGAAGTGAGAAAAAGCGCACGAGAAACGCTTGGTTACGCGCGAGGAATTCTGGTCTATGGCGTTGCTGGGCTAGAACCTTTTTTTTCAAAATTAGATCACTGTTTGTAAATTTTCATAAAACAAAAAAATTGTATGACCAAATAAAATAAAAATTACAAAATAAATCAAAATAAAAAGTAAGAAGAAACAATTAAAGTTAAAAAAGGGAGAATGAAAAAAAATAAGATAAAAATCATTAAAAGAAAAGAAATGTTTAATAAAGATAAAAATAATTAAAAGAAAGAAAATTAAAAAAAAGATAAATATAATCAAAAGAAAACAAATTAAAAAGAAAAAATAAAGGAAAATAGAATGGAAAGAGTCAAAATTTCACCAAAAAAGTGCAAAATTGCTATGGCGTTAGCGGGCCACCATAATGGTCTCCTGGCGGGCGTTTCCCTCCCTCTCTCCTCGCGCGCCCCTCGCTTTCCTTTCCCTTCCCTTTCAAACCCCTTCCACGCAGGCTAGCCGCCTAGCAAACAGGCCTGGCTTAAACCATTTAGCAAACTAAGCGTTTTTCACTAGTCCAGTCACGAAATCCAATGTACTTTCATTCTTTATTGTTTCCTACCGATAGGGGCTTTTCGGAAACAATTATTATTTTACAAGTATTTCCGCGAAAATTTAACTAATTACAGGTCTCAACTTAGTACTAACTACAACTAGTAATAGTTGACACTACAGCTGCCCCCGTTCTGTATATTGTCGGTCAATAGTATTCTTGCTGGTTGTGTAGCTCTTTGAAATATACCGATTGATAATGAAGATTTTCACACATAGTTTATACAGGAAACGCAAGGTTCCATGCACAGTTTCAGCTCAATTTACACAGCTTTGATCAAAACATTCTCAGTTTCGAGAACAGTTTACTCTAAANAAATGACCACTCAATTGAGTACAAAAGTAGGTCTGTGCACCCACTTCTCGGTGTCTGGAAATTGGATGAAACAGTGCGTGTCGTGTTTGAAATATTCACTTCACACTATCTCTACCCTTTGAGCAGAGGCTCGTGTTTCGCTTACGTTGTGACGTGCAAAGTGTAGTCTCGATCATTATCAGTACGGAATATCGATCTTTCCTGAGATTTTTTTTTTGACATCTTGTCATAAATGGGCAGTTTATGCCGATCGTGCAAATACCAGGCTTTAGGGGCCCGAGTGGTTCGACGGTTTGTTCCAAATGCATGAGCTCCCTTGGCATACGCGACATGATGCTTTGCACATTGCTGTCCAACCTTCCCTGCGAGCTATCGACTGTTTTTGACAGACGCATTGTGACGAAATGCTTATTTCACGTGTTGAGTTAGGTCTGGCCAAAAAGCTACACCAACTGTTTCTTCACTTGATTTTCTTATATCTTTCTTTGTTTCTTCCCAGTAGTATCTCCGTTGTCCGTTGTTGTTACGAAAGTAGTTTCATGAAGATAACACGTGACGTCCGCTTTTTAGGCAAGCGAGTAAATACGAAAACACAAACTTTCCAGTCTGGCAATCACGAGCGAGTAGAGCTAGTTCTATTACTGGGGTACAGCTGGGGATCAATAGACGGATGCTGTATTCCGATGCTAAAATGTTTTTATACATGTTCCTAATTTTTAAGTAAGATCAGTATCAGCCCGAGAACCATAATGTGAAAATGCTTTGCCGCTATGATTTATCTTTACCAAAATAATAATTACGGTTCTATCAATACGTTCTTTAACGAACATTTGTTTCAATGCTTGAAGAAAAATCAGCTTCATTAGCCCAACGACACCTTAACATAGCAATGTTTGAATTTTCAAATTCCCTCACTGAGCAACAAAGGCTGCATCAAAGCCTGATCTTAGGGGGTCATCAGATGTTTGCAAAGTATTCAAAAAACTTTACTAGTACTAGTAAAAATATTTTCAGCAAAAAACTTTAACAGTGAAAGTTAAAGAAACAAATTTATTAAATTACATAATGTATACTAATAAATGGAGAAATGGGCAGAAAATGAAATGACTTTTTAGCGAGTAAATGCATTTATTAGTCTTTAAATAACGTATAATAATGAAAGGAAAAGGCATTTTAGACAGAAAAGGAACGGACAGTTCGAAAGCAGGAGAGAAAGAAAGCTACTTTTTACTGTTCTGTCTCACTTAACAGGAGATACTTGGTGGAAGTTTCAATTGGTAATTTGTTTTTCATGTGTGGTTGTGAAACCCCGGTTTTGGCCGCACGTACCCTTTTTTCCTCCATAATATTTTCCTCTCGAGCTCTATCTTTCGTGTGTTGCAACTCAATACAACCGGGTTGGGAGGGGGGGGGGGGGGGGGTG
>CALNXI010000296.1:71293-73793 GCA_942486025.1 Porites evermanni
GTATTAGAATTCTTTTTTCATTATTTTGTAACAGGCTCCAACTCATCGGCTCCTGTTTTGTAAGCATTATCTTGTAAGTTAATATTATGTAAGTAAGTAGTATTTAACTTAGCAAGTTATATGTAAGTAGGTATTAAAGCTTTATGTAACTAAGTAAGTACTATGTAAGTAAGTCAGCATTATGTTTGTAAAAACAATAAGAATTAAAAAAATAAATAAATAAATAAATCAAAGATTTGTGACCTCGTGTCTGGCAAACTCTCCAAGTGTTTATATATACACAGTTAAACGCACCTTTTAACCTCATCTGCGCTTAACGAGTGTCTTTTGGACCATAACTTTCAAAACAACTGCTCCACAGAATGTCACTGCGTAACGCAAAAGAATATCGAAGTATGACTGCACAATAAATGTCACAAAATCTACCTGAGCGGAACCTTCGGGATTTTCTGTCTTTACGTCATCCTAATCATTTCGTACTTGCGGGCGCAAACAATAGAAACGTCATCATTACCTACCGATTCCTCGCGGCCCCTGTTCGAGCAAACCGAGATTTTTTCTGGCATACTGACTGTATATTTGAACTGTAACTACTGTCCTTAATATGCGCGCGAGTTACTAGGGTGCCTCCACGGGATTTCGCCTCTGGGCGAAATCCCTGCGGGGGAAATAAGTTTTTAAACTCATCTAATACTGTGGCTATATGGTCGGTAACTGGTCAAGGTGTTGAAAACACTAAATGACTGGCAGTCCCTATATTCTCCGTAAATTTCACAAATCGAAAAAATCCACCTAAGCCAAACTATCATATGTCGATTATAACAAAGGTCAAGCGATCCTGAAATGCGTGAGGACACTTACTTAAGGGTGGATTTTTTATTGAAAATACCCGGACTGCCGGTCATATAGTGTTTTGAAAACCTGACAGGCACTCGAGCTGAAAAAAGTTTCAAGTGTCACAAAACATGAGTTCGTTTTCTGAGACCAGCGTAAACCAAACGCTATTCTTGAGATCTACAGTCGACTCCCGATAACTCGAATCCTCGCTAACTCGAACCAAAATCGATTTCCCCTGGATTTCCGTCATACTTTCACTTTAATTTTACCCTCGGTAATTCGAACCCTCGATAACTCGAACTCCCGCTAACTCGAACCAATTTTCGTTTCCCCTCAGGTCATTTTCTATAAAATTTTACCCTCAATAACTCGAACCATGTTTTGAGCCCTTAAAAAGTCGGGAAAAAAGCCGTCTACTGGCGTCCGAAACATTGAATTTTGGATTTCCTATTAATTATAACGTGTTGTAGGAGTATAGTTTACTAATGGAGGCTGATGTTGATTGTCACAGGCTAACGTAAAGCAGCTTTACTTCTCAATTTAGAAAAGCGTACGCATGCGCTATTTAGGCTATGTTTTGTTACGTTACGTTCTGATTTATAATCTAGAAGTATCTCTTAATTTTCACTTGACATTTCTACAATTAAATGTGATTAAAATGTTCAGGTGCAGAAGAAACGGTTTTTTACCTTACTCTCGGCTATTTTCTTCGAGCTCCCGATAACTCGAACTCCCGATAACTCGAACTTTTTTCGATTTCCCTTGAAGGTTCGAGTTATCGGGAGTCGACTGTATAAAGCATTTCAGGAAGATCGCTTGACTTTTCATAATGGACATATGATAGTTTAGATTAGCTGGATTTTTTCGATTTGTGAAATTTACTGAGAATACAGGACTGCCGGTCAATTAGTGTTCTCAACTCCTTGACCGGTTACCAGCCATAGAGCCACAGCGTAACTAATAACCTTTTGCAATATTGTCAGGCTAAGTATTTAAGCAATAGACAATAATATAATAGAGCCTGAATCGTTGAAAAAGTCGGCCGTACCGAGTAAAGACTGATATTCAGCCGGTAAAGACCACAAATTGCAATTGGCTTGTGTTGAGAAATATCCAATTAGATAACTAGCACTAGAAATCACCTAGCCTTACCCTTAGAAGTCACATGAATGTGCCTTAAAGTTAACTGATTTGTGGATTACAAGTTTATTGTTTATTAAATTATAAATTTATTAATGGGAGCTTCGCTTTGAGCCCTGTCTAAATCTATATATTAATTATATCGAAAACGTTCCGATCCATTTTTTTTAATCTCGCCAAGGTAAAGCCAATAGGTCTAAACTATTAGCACACTAGAGAATATTAAAGGATTATAGCTAGATTTCGAGAAAATTTCCAATTTTTAGATTTCGTGTCGTTGATATTCTGTTGCTATGGAAGCGGCGATGCATGAGGACCCGCATACGACTTTCTTTTGCACACCACATGACGCCGGCGTTGTTAAGGAGGCTAGGTTTTGACTGACAAGCGACAAACCTCCCACTGCGAAAAGCAATTAGTTTCTTCACCGTTTGATCCAACCATCAGTGGTCAGTATTATTATTCCATAAATTGCGTTACATTTTTTAACAAGATTAAGGCGGCATCTGGCGATAGAGTAATT
>CALNXI010000296.1:81293-88793 GCA_942486025.1 Porites evermanni
TTGCTTGTTTGGGGCTGAGTCTTATTCAGGTCAAAGAGAGAGAAAGAGTGTCTGGCAAGGTTTCCAATCAAATATTTGTGAACTCGTGTCTGGCAAACTCTCCACGTGTATATATATATACACAGCTATACGCACCTTATAACGTCATCTGCGTTTAAGGAGTGTCTTTTGGTCCATAACTTTCAAAACAACTTCTCCACAGAATATCACTGATAGCACGTAACGCAAAAGAGTATCGAAGTATGACTGCACAATAAATGTCACAAAATCTACATAACCGGTCCCTTCGGGATTTTCTGTCTTTACGTCATACTAACCATTTCGTACTTGCGGGCGCAAACAATAGAAACGTCATCATTACCTACCGATTTCTCGCGGCCCCTGTTCAAGCAGATCGATACTTTTTCTGGCATACTGACTGTATATTTCAACTGTAAGTACTTTCCTTAATATACACGCGAGTTACTTAAGTGCCTCCTCGGAATTTCGCCTTCTGGACGAAATCCCTGCGGGGGCAATAACATCGGTTAAACACACAGATTGTGTGGGCCCTCTGTGATCAGACAGGGCGGAATTTTTAACACACTCGTGACATGAATTTGAATGTCACAATCGAAAGTTAGCAAACCATCGCTGATAAGTAACGAGCTAGGCAACACATTATTTAGACGCTGCGGTACTGTCAATTTTGCTAAGTTGATCCGGAACTCCAGTGTATAAAATGAGAACCATGCAATAGAAAATACATTGAGACTTGAATTGTCGTGAAAGTAGCCATTTATTATAGTATTGATTCTTCTCAAAGCTGGGAGTAGACTCCCGCTGTTAGAGGCTGCAATCCCTTTGGTCGTCACCAAGGTTCACTTTCCTCCCTCCTGGGCTAATCCATTAAATGAGATCTCTGATTGGCGTAAAAAATTGTGTTCATGCAAATTACCGTGGAAATCAAAAATCCAGCGTGCACACTTCGATTTGATTTTGACGGGTCATACGGTGTATGTGTATTCACCGATCGGATGTCACTTGAATTCGTTTAGATAAAAACAGTTTGTCTCTATAGTTCACGAAACCATGCTGCAAAAGCAGTTTCGATGGTAACACTAGTTGTCCCAGTTTGTCCAACAAAAGAGATGTCGTGCGTACTAGTGGCGGTAACTTCACTTTACGAAAGCAGTGGTTGTGATCCTCTTTCCCAGTTAACTTCTACAATATCTCGTATTTCTGGTAAAATACAGTACAGTACAGTTTATACTTAAAAATACGACGGGTCGATTAAAATTTTGTACATTATGTAAAGCATCGTCCACTAGAAGTTGATCTTTTATGCCAGCCATCCTAATTTCTGAAGGACCGGTGGTCTTTACCTTCTTAGTATCGGTTAGAGTGACTTTGGATAAACCGTGGAACAAATACTAACAAATAGTGTAAAAGCGAGAGCTAAACAAAAGAAAACAATAGAATTAGTGCATAATAGTGTATCTACTATCTATTTCACGGTTCAAGTAAAATCACTCTTAGACAAATAAACGGGCGACAAAGTTTGCACGAGTTGTAACTTCTGTCTAGGTAAAAAATGAGCAAAAATTTCATGCTTTCAAACTTTCTAAAATTATGTGACAGTCATAATTCATTAATAATATATAATTAAAATATCGAAACTGTGTATTTGTTTTGTGCCTGAGGCAAAATAAAAGCAGCGTTATTCCATGGATAAAAAATGCTTGATTCCTCTCCTCTATTTGATTAAAAAAAAATTCTATGGAAATACAGTTTTCTCTCGAAACCCTAACTTCTAGTTCGTAATTTCCATTTGAAATTTTTCGTAGTTGCAATGATCTACATACAATTATTTAATTATAGGTCCAACTTAACTAATTTAGCAGTAATTCAAACGTTCTAGCCATAACGACAACGCCAACAATCCTAGACAAGTAAATCTGTGCAGGGCTAATGAATGATTTTCCAGTAATCGGATACCCATGTTTTGCGCACAGGATTCTGGAATCGCCAGGGGGCAAACATTGCGAGTCGCTACAAAGAAATGTATGGCGTGGAGTTGTTTCTGCGTTAAAAGCAGTGTCCTTGGACATAGAATGCCGCATTTTGCCGTGATTTTATGAGAAACGGAGGTGACTAATGTTGGTGCGTTGAAATTTCAAGTTTCTGTGTGATTAATGCGATAAATTCTATCGATAAACACTCCTTGCGTGAGGTTGAGTGTGAAATTTATGTTCACTGAATTTACACAGACATGAAGAATTCGAAGAAAAGGTGTAGAAATATATAGTGCAAATTTAGGTATACATGTGGGGGGATTTGCTCATTTAAGCGTTTAAGTTATAATTACGTGTGGTGATATTTACGACGAGTGTAACTACGCTCGGCCGCGATCAGCGCTGTGCTGTGCGGTTATTACAAGATAACGATCGCGGGTACGTACGTGGCCATAAAAATAAAAAATTCCTCCTTTACTTTGGTATAAACAAAGTGACATCTACAAAATATTTCATGGAAAGTACATGGTATTTAACCATTAGTAGATGAGGCAGAAATCGTACAAACGAGTAAGATTTCCGATATGCGAAATTCAGAGATTCTATATCTTCCCTCAAAATGATTGGAAAAGGCATTAGAATTCATCGGTTCTCAGGATCATGACAAAACATTTCGCTTGTGTTTTTTTGGCGAGAAGAAATCAATATACTAGTAAGCGGAAGATGTTTTTGTTTTTAAATTTAATGCATATCAAATTCGACAATACATAAGCTTACCTTCGATCGTTGTCACAAACCGGCACAGTATTGTGATCGCCGCCGAGCGGAGCGTAATTACACTCGTTGTAAATATGAGCACATGTAAGTACAACTGGAAAGGCTTAAATGAGTCCGCATTCCCCGCTCATTTATACCTAAGTTAGTACTATATATTTCGAGACCATTCAGTAAATTCACAGTCGACCTTTCGCAAGAATCAGTGTTTATCGATAGATTTCATCGCATTGATCCCACATAAACTTACAATTTCTTCGCACTAACATTAGTCACCTCCGCTGCTCATATAATCACGGCAAAATGTTGCATTCTCTGTCCAAAGACACTGCTTTTACCGGAGGAACAGCTCCACGCCATACATTTCTTTGTAGCGACTCGCAATGTTTGCCCCCTGGCGATCCCAGAATCCTGTGCGCAAAACATGGGTATCCGATTACTGGAAGATCATTCATTCCATCGGCCACACTACCTCATTTATATATCCTGAGATTAATCACGCATTTATCACAAAAAACGCAACTCCTTGTAGTGAAAGAGCTAAAAAAAAAAAAAAAAGAAAAAAAATCCAGTCGTCTGGCTGAAATAATAATAAAGATGATGATAAGTAGGATAGGAAAACTCCCTTTCAAAATCACTCATTCACCTTCTCCATCATCTCCACCCTCTCAGGCATCTCTTAGCAATCCAATTAAATATTATTTTAACCATAATTATACAAGCATAGGATATATGGGGTTCAAGTCTACATCGCAAATGTCTACTGTCAATTCAAATGTCAATGGTTATATAGTTGATGATCTTGAATTTGACTCCAAGACAAGTTTTCGAATACTTCAAAAAATCGATGAAATTCTAACAATGGTTGTTCACGTAGAAAGTTACAAAGTGGATTTTCTAAATTGGTTAGATGCAATGGATGAAGTAGTCATAAAAGAAAAAGAAGCTGATGCTTGGGTAAATTTTGATGATATTTTTCCTTATTTATATGAATATCCTATTTATGAAGATCAAGATATGGTCAAGAAATTTGCCAGGTGGTGAAAAGTAAAATACGATTGGTATGCTGATACATAGATTTAGCCAGGGCTAAAAACGAGGCTTCCATTAATAAATTTATCATTTAAATCAAACAATAAACTTATTTTCCACAATTCAGTTAACTTTAGAGCACATTCATGTGACTTTTGAGGGAAAGGCTAAGTGTTTTTAGAGAAAAAAAATTTGCAAACAGCCCAAGATAGCCCAAGATAGCCTCTTATGTACACCCCCAAAATATATAGCAATCATCTTCGATCACATTTAAGAGCCATAATGGCTCTTGATCACCGTAGATTAAATAGGCCTGGAAAAAATATCAGGCCGAATTTTTTGAGTTCGACAAGTTTACTTTACAAAATCTTGCGAACAAATCTGGGTACGTGTAAACCAACCTTTTATACCATTTAAACATCACATCTGTGGTAAAACAGTACTTTGAGGCACTGTTTTTATCATACAGATACATAATTTACACAATTTTGAAATACAAAGTGCACTCATTCAATATAAGGGACGATTGATCGAAGCACGCGTAGACTTTTAGCTAAACAGTTAAAAAAACTTCCAAAATAAACTCGTATATATGGTCAGCAGGTTCTCACTTTTGAAGAGCGAGCTGTGGTCGTGTTTGAATGAACATTAACAGAGTTACGCTTCAACATAATAAAGAATTTATTGAGGTTATTTTTTATTTAATGCTTTTGTCGATGTGTAATCTTCAAAAGCGTTTGATCCGCGAGGTCTTTTTTAGTACTCCTGCAAGCGAAGTTCACTGAACGACTGAAAACAAACGGCACAGCGATTACAATTATAAGAGAGACTACTAGCAATCAAAAAAAGAAATATAATTCGGTGAAACATACACAGAGACAACAATTTTCATTCACAAATACAAGTTTTCTTTCTATCTGCCTTGAGAAAATGTCTAAAGGCTTTATAGTTCGGTAAGCTTATATCAAAACTGATCGATACTCGGTCAGATCAAGCATCAAATAAAATAATTACTCAGGCTTACCATTCGAGATGCAGCCCTGAAAGGTATCAAGTAAGGCCAGTATCGCTTCAGACTTTGCAACCTTCTTAAGCATCAAGGCAAGGTGAAAAACGAAAACGATGCCATCCGAAATCGGATTTCCGACTTTGACAAGCGACGTATTTCTCAACCAAAAACCTAATAAACAAACTAGCCATGAATGTTAGTTTCGGTTGTCAAAGTAAACAAAATTCAAGATGCTGCATAAATTTTCCGCATGAACTCACCTGTCAAATTTTGAACAATCACAGCATCAACATTGGACGAAGAGCGTGACCAACGCGTGATCATGGTGAGCAAAGTCAAAAGCAACTGTCTTCCCTGCCTGTAATAGTTGGCTGAATTTCACGTCGGAGGTCAGTTTGCAATCAAAATTTTAATTTTGCGGCAGAATTACACGACATCTTTTATATGAATTAAAAAAAATTAAACTTGAGCCTGCGATCATTTGAAAGCTAGTAACTTGTCAGCTGTCAATTGATCACAACATTGATGTCCAATATGTGTGCATTATCAGTTTTCCTGTGCTCTCGAACTAGCTAGAAAGTATGAGATTGAACATTGATCGTGACCTAGTAAAACAATTAACTGGTCAGCGGACAGCTTCCAAATAAATCACGTCACCTTGATGAGTTGACACATGAGCCCACGATATGGTCATGCGATACTGGTCAGTGGCTATCCTGTTTTGACAGGTTTCAATTGACCATTTTGTGAATGTCCAATATACAAGATGTGGACTTGCCAAGACACGCCTGAGACACCCCTCCCTCCCGTTTGATAGTCTTCCCTACCCCACCCTTAACAATCTGTAGACGCGTACGTACTTACGTACGTACGCTCGGTCAATCACGTGACAACCAAACGAAAAGAGGTCGACCATATTCTATGAGTATGGGGTTCTGTCCCACGGGCCCTTCGCGCGCGTGGGAGCCCGCTATTAATTTTATAACAGTTGCTATGAAATGATGATTAAATGATTTTGAAAAAATGATTTATAGCTCAGAGAAAAAAACATACAAGTCGATCCAAATATTCGACAAATATTAAAGTCAGAAGCGAATCGAGTAAAGCACGTGGCTGAGCCAGCGCTGCTGTACTGTTGAACCGAACAAAAGCGAGACAAAATGTCCATCTGACTTTTCTCGACATTTAAACGAGTATCTGAGTGAAGTAGGTCTGCTGCTCGGGACGGCGTAAAGACATAACACTTGACTAACATAAATTTCGCTTGAGCTTTTTGGTTGAAACATTAATTTACGTTGAAATATATTTTGGAGAAAGTTGGTAATCACCGTAATTTTCATCTCTATTTCTTCTATAAAAATCGATGCTCATGATTGAAAAGAGAGCAGCCTGCCTGTGGTATTATCACGTAGTTGAACGCATGGGGCTTCGGGAGTGACCTGATCGTACTGCATGTTCGTCACTTATAGTTAACATTACACAGTTGCGCATAGTTTATTTTGACTATTTAGCTTTAACAAATGCATTTTTTTCACTGACTTCAAAAAGTGATAAGTTTACTTAATTAAGCCAGGTTAGATAAAGCCGAGCCTTGGTAGTCATTTTCACCGCGCAAACTCTCCTCAAAGCACTGCTAATCATTTTCACTTCGCACAGGATATGTACTCCATTGGCCAGTCCCCACCTCCCCTTGACTCCAGCCAAGATTACCACTTAGTCATGGCAACCGAGGAAGAAGGTCACACGTTCTTACACTTTCAACGAGCTGCTAACACCGGCGACGCAAAAGACATCCAGTTCACGGTAATATTACAGTGTATTTTAGCTTCTGTAATTCTAGACCCAGACCCAGGGGGGTACTCGGAATTTCAAGTGACGGGGATGATCGAATGGAGCCAAAAGTCAAGACCCAAAAAAATCCCTAGGGCTTCCAGCAAAACCCCAAAAAATCCCTAGACCAAAAATTAACCCCCAAAAAATCCCATGCCGATTTTGTGACCCTTAAAAGTTCCAGAAAGGGGTAATGCTATGACACAAAGAGAAACATTGGAAATTGAACACTCGTGTTTGCTTATTCATCATACCATCTGAGTATATCTTTTCCCTCATCTGGCAGTCATTTTAAGAAGCTAGAGCGGGTGCTAGAGACACCCAAGAACGGTTTTGTTTCAACAGTAACGTTATGAATAACTCTGAACAAGACCGACCCGGGTAAGAACATAACGAATAACTTTACTAAGTTAATTACAAATATTAAAAATAATAATCAGGCTTCGATAAACTATGACGCATCCGTAGAGACTTTGTCCACGGCATATATTCCAATATCATTTTTGGGTAATTACCGAGGGTATATTAATGAAAACTATTATTGTACAGGTAGACCCGGGAGGTATGCAGTAACTGAAAAACAAAACTGAACGCTTCCGTTGCTGAAGAGTAACGGAAGGTCGCAAGACGTTCGTGCGGTGTCCAAAGTTAGAATAGCCGATAACTTAACTAGAAAAAGCATTTCTGTCTTCACTGACCTTAATTGCGGAGTCATATTTTAAACTACATGTGATTTTGTTCTATCCTTAGTGTCACACAAATCTAGCTAGACTAGAATACCGACAATATAGCTTGATTGAGTCTCATGTTTCTTCGGACATTTCTTAAACAACAAAGATGAACTCGATTTGCGTGATGACT
>CALNXI010000296.1:96293-101608 GCA_942486025.1 Porites evermanni
AGTGGTGATTAATGTGTGGTTGTGTTGTTTGACTGGTTACGTTTTAAGAAGACGCAAAAAATCATGTTTTCATCATGGAAGTTCAGAAGAGCATCGTGGCCGTCCGGCAATAGGACGTTCTCAAGAGTCTTTGGAGATAGAGAAGCTTAGCCGATCGATCTGGTATAGTTCTAGGAGTAGTGTGTGGCTTACGAAAAGAATACACGACACTTGAAAAGTGGTTAAAGGCATGAGTTCGTTCAACTTTTATTTGATTTTTGACTCCGACCTGTAGTTATACTGCAACAGGCCGCGCGATCTTCCTCTTTGCTTTACGATCGTATATGTTTAAGAACTGATGTTTTTAAAATAAATTATTGCCTGAATATTCTGTTTATAATGTAGTTTCTTTATGTGTTCTACTCGATAACATTTGTTTCGCGGAACACTGACCCGACGCAACACGAATGAATTTGTTCATTTGCCGATAAGCAATTGAAATTTATGCCCAGTTAAGGATAATCTTTATGCTCATACGTTGTGTGTTTTGTCACCGGTCAGGCGCTATTTGTAGGTATTTCTGGGTTTATATAAGGCGAACTGAGAGAACAGTAATAAAATGTTTGTTTACAAATTTTTTTGCCGATCGGTGACTGCTTTGTTAGCGTGGGTACGACCTCGTAAAATACACGTTGGTAAATGTTTGTTTCAAAGCAGGACAGGGCTGTTAATCTTATTCTTATCGGCTGCAACATATATCTGAGGAGTAGCAAAGAATAAACTTGAATTATGTGGATATATAAAATCAAACAAAATGCCCCGAAATACTCTCGCGTCGCGAACAATGAATTTGAATTTTGTAAATTTACTTGCGTGCATCTAACTCGCTTCCGATTGGTTTAAAAACAATCAGCTACTGTCAGAACTCACACATGCGCATTATCGTGAACTAGTCCCTTTTAAAGTTTCGTCTTTCGCGCCTGATAGCCTTTGCCTTTGGCTTTCACGGTGTGTCAGAATTCAACCAGGGCCGTAGCTAGCATGAGGCAAGACGAGGCAGTTGCCTCGTCTTGATTTTGGCCTTTTATTTTTTTATTTTTGAAGAAACTTCAGCTCACTGAGAAGGCTTAAACCTGGTCCCGAACAAGCATGGCTAATGCGAGGCTGAACGGGTTTGCTTTAGCGTACATTCATAAACCAACGGAAATTGACAGTAGTTCTGTTTTAAAGAGATGGGATGCATCTGGCCACAGACGGTTTGCCTTAGCTTTCAGTAAAGAATAAACGACCGGCAAAAAACTTTCACTTTTCTAACTGTTAAGGGAGAAGTTTACTACTCTTAATCGTGAAAGTTAGTGACTTCTAAGTCCTACAAGTATAAGAGATGGCAATATCATGACATGGCTGTCTCAAAGTTGAAGAACATAAGCAAAAGTGCGTCGAAACAGATAATTGATAAGTGAGCGTGATTCTGTATGTCATCTAAGAACTAACTTCAAAAAAAGTGCTACCAAGACTACTCCTAATTATCTACAGTATAAAATCCAGAAATGTTGGTTACTCTCATGGATTCATTTTACTGTTACAATAAGTGTTACAACATTTGAATGCTTTAAAATGCAGATGGTCATTAACTTGGCACCAGTATCGCTAAGCAATAAAAAAGTGAACTTCTACACTTGCCCAAGATTGACTTTTCTGAAGAAAAATGCCACGGAAAATGATTACAAGAGCATTTCTGAGCCTCTAGATTTCAAAATGCCCCCAGACCCCCCTAGCGGCTCCCGCCTTCGGCACTCGAGACTTGCCTCGTCTTTTTCTGAAGTCTGGCTACGGCCCTGAATTCAACATTCAACAATTCAACATTCGTTACTTTAAATGGCTACCAGCCGTTAGAAAATCTCAATCTTTAATCTTAAAGTGAAATTTTGACTCCAATACTGCAATCCCTTTGTAAATGAAATTCATTCCTAAATTATGAACGGAACACGCTGATCAAAAACGTGTCAACAACAGGAGCCGATAAGTATCAGCTCCTGGGGCTAATTACTATAATGGCTGTCAAACTTTAAATGTTTGGCGGCGAAACATGTCACGTTCACGTGAAAGTAGACCACGTGGGCCACGGAAACAACAGACAAAAATAACCTACGCAGCACGCGCGCGAACTTTAAATAGACTTTAAAAATTATCATGGGACACAGGGATTCGCTCTCTTAGCTCATTTTCTCTTGCCTTCAATTATACTTTATGCATAGTTCATAGTTACAGCGTAGCAAATACTATTCAGTACTTCGGAAGTAACTTCGTACACAGGGTCCAGAGGAGATGTGTTTGTTGTAAGAACCTTAAAAACCCGTCGAAAACATCTGAAAAAAATGGGTTATTTTGATCGCGTTACAGTTTCGTTACATATTCTATATACCGCAAACCCAGAGATTGAGGGTTCGCAAGATCGGAATAGTTGTTAATTTTAGATAGGTTACATGTTACATAGCATTAATGTAATAGTACGCGTTTTCAGAGTTTTCTTTTTATTGTTATCGATAATTAATTACATCAAAATTTTTCATCAGTCGTAGCAGAGCTCCACGCAAGCACAGCCCCATAGCTAAGAAAATCTAGCAATCACGAGAAATCGAGAAAATCGAGAAAATTTAGTAATCACTTGACCTGACACTGACCGTCCATCCGCACCACAAGGAAACCAATGTTTAATCTCACACTTTTTAGCTAGTCTGGGAGCCCAGGTGCAACCCGTTATTGCACAGTCATGTTGTGATCAATTGACAGCTGTCAAAATAAGGTATCCGCTGACCATTATCGCCTGACCGTATCGCTGGTTCAGGTATCGACCCATTGAAGTTGAGTTTTTTGAAGCTATCCGCTGTCTAGTTACTAGTTTCCAAATGATCGCTTGCTCAAGTTCAATTTTTTTCAATGTATAGGAAATATGAGCCGCACTATGAAAAGTTTGATTTCAAACTCACCTCGGACGCGAAAATTCCGCCAGCTTTTACAGTTGCTTTCAGTTGCCTGGCTAAATCCATATATTATCAATGACCAGGCAAACCCCACTTTTTTGGGTCGATGAATCATTGATTATTCATTGAGTTCAAGGCAATACACTTCACAATCATTGATCAGATTACTAGATAATGTCATTAGTATCATTGGTCACTAAAGCTTACTAACGTTTACAAGACCAAAAGACGTATTTCAAGCAAAATAAGCATGAAAGACAAACTTCACGACAAGTTACTGCTTCCCAGAATTTCATTCACTACGTTTTTTCAATTCAAATTAGTAAATTCCAGTAGGTTAAATACAATAATAGCCAAGTTCCTGATGCATCCTGGTAGCTGTAGTATTGGCATCATTATAAACATGGCCCATTTGAGTGTTTTGTCACTTGGGATGTGTTTTATACCACCATCTGGAACAGCCTTAGCCTACCAGGCAGACGTTTTTAGGGGAGCTTGTATTTCGTCCCTCCCCACAAACGCCTGCTTAATTGAGAACAACGTTCCTTTCCCACTGTTTTACTCGCATGGCAAGTGAATAATCAACAGTTTTGAATTAAATTGTTGACAGGCTAAACACGACTCATAGGCTCGTGGTAGTGTAAAAACGTGACGCTAGAGTTACCATTTTTCTTCTTTTCTTTCCTTAAGGTTATGCAGTGCACGGAGTATTTCTAAAATCTGACTAAATCTTACTTTTGCAGCTCTGAGTCTAACATTATTAGAGGTCACACAGCTTCCCAGTGTTTCATGCAGATCGAGTAATTATCGGGTTACCCTGCTGCCAAAGGTCAACTTTCCAGAATTTGGAAAGTACAATGTGATTGGCTAAGCTTGGGAAAGGAATGTTGTTCTTGGTTGAGCAGGCGTTTGTGGGGAGGGGCGAAATACGAGCTCCCCTAAAAACGCCTGCGTGGAAGGCTAGAACAGCCTATTTCGCCAACGATTCCCTCTGAACTTCAAAGAAATATTTTAGTAATGGTCCTTTTACGTATTCCTAATTATTAACGTTTCATTTTCGAATTATTGTCCATAGAAAAGACCAGAAAGACGACACAGTGGATCTACTTTTGCCAACGCCTACTTTGTACGGTCCTGGGTGGACTGACCGCTATATATATGGGATACTTTATCGTAAGTTTCGACAATAGAGCGCATATAAAACAAGTAGCCTTTCTTCGTGGAGTCGCTCTCTGCGATTTACACGCTAGAGGGGCCCTTGTTGCGATACTTAAGAGAGAATGTATAAAGGCTGCTATAATTGCACCTGGACAGACAGGAAAAACTATTATTGTTTTACTCTTTATTAAGCGGTAATAAATTAGTGGAAATGGGGCTTTAGAAATAAAGATTAGTCGTCGTCGTCCTTGTAGTAGTAGTAGTAGTAGTAGTGGTGGTGGTGGTGGTGGTAGTAGTAGTAGTAGTAGTAGTAGTAGTAGGTAGTAGTAGTAGTAGTAGTAGTAGTAGTAGTAGTAGTAGTAGTAGTAGTAGTAGTAGTAGTAGTAGTAGTAGTAGTAGTAGAAGTAGCAGTAGCAGTAGCAGTAGCAGCGGCAGTAGTACTAGTAGAAGCATTAGCAGTAGCAGTAGTAGTAGCAGTAGTAGTAGCAGAAGTAGAAGAATTAGCAGTAGCAGTAGTAGTAGCAGTAGTAGTAGCAGTAGTAGTAGTAGTAGTAATATATAGATTTAGCCAGGGCTAAAAGCGAAGCTCCCATTAATAAATTTGTAATTTCAATCAAACAATAAACTTTTATTCCACAAATCAGTTCACTTTAGAGCACATTCATGTGACTTTTGTTTTGAGGGATAAAGGCTAAGTGATTTGAGAGAAAAATAATTTGCTAACAGTCCAAGAGTGCACCAAACCTTACATCGAGTTGACGGCCTTAAGTACACCCAAAAAATAGCAATCATCTACGATTTCATTTAACGTCCATAATGGCTCTTGATCACAGTACATTAGGACTGGAAAACAAATACTTGGAAAGCAAATCCGGCAGAATTTTTTCCGTTTGACAAGTTTGCTTTACAAAATCTTGCTAACAAATCTGGGGGCGTGTAAACCAACCTTTTTGTACTATGAGGCGCTGTTTTTATCATACAGACCTCAGACAGAATGCAGTATTTCACAGTTTTGAAATATAAATTACACTCATTCAATATTCAGGACGATCGAAGCACGCGTGGGCTTTTAGCGAAACCGCTAAAAAAAATTCTAAAATCACCTATATAACGGCCAGCCAGTTGCAAGCTGTGGAGTGTTTGAATGAACATTAATAGAGTTACACTTCAACATAATAAAGAATTTATTGTGTT